>ONZH01013394.1:0-185038 GCA_900303285.1 Rhinella marina
CAGAGCAAGCTCTTTTTCCGTTTTCCGTGTTCAATTTTTAAATTGGGGTCCTGCGTCGTCATTTCTAACTCCATCCGGCTGTTGTCACCACCACACACGCTAGCCCCAGGGGGCACTGCCCTGGCTCTTCCAGCGAAACCTCCTTCCCCCCAGCCTGCCCCCCCCCCCACCTACAGGCCCTCTCTCCAAACAATTTACGTCTTTGTCCTATCTTTCTCTCTCTCCAAACCATTTTTCCGGATAGCTGCCATATACGGTTTTAAACTGAGTAGTATACATACCACAGTTGATCAATCTCATAATTTACGACTGTACTTGTTGATGCTAAATTTTTAAGTTGGGGTCCTGCGTCGTCATTCTAAATACATCCGGCTGTTGTCACCACCACACACGCTAGTCCAGGGGGCACTCCTCTGGCTCTTCCAGCGAAACCTCCTTCCCCCCAGCCTACCCCCCCCCCCACCCCCCCCCCACCTACAGGCCCTCTCTCCAAACAATTTATGTCTTTGTCCTATCTTTCTCTCTCTCCAAACCATTTTTCCGGATAGCTGCCTTATACGGTTTTAAACTGAGTAGTATACATACCACAGTTGATCAATCTCATAATTTACGACTGTACCGGTTGATGCTAAATTTTTAATTTGGGGTCCTGCGTCGTCATTCTAAATCCATCCGGCTGTTGTCACCACCACACACGCTAGCCCAGGGGGCACTCCTCTGGCTCTTCCAGCGAAACCTCCTTCCCCCCACCTACAGGCCCTCTCTCCATACTATTTACCCGGATAGGGGACGTATTAGATATTGTACTGATGTTTTTTGTTTTTCTTCTTTTAATTGCCTCCTGACCTGTGATAGGCAGAGCATGGACACGTCCCCTTAGCTGCAGTGGGAAAGACACTCCCCTGGCCAGAGCAAGCTCTTTTTCCGTTTTCCGTGTTCGAAAAATCCATTAAATATAGGGTCCCAAGATAGGGGACGTATACGGTATTAAACTGAGAAGAATCGATACCATACTGGTTAAAGCAACAGTTTTCCCAAATCCATCCAGCTGTTGTCACCACTACACACGCTAACCCAGGGGGCACTCCTCTGGCTCTTCCAGCAAAACCTCCTTCCCCCCCACATGCCCTCTCTCCAAACTATTTTCCCGGGTAGGGGGACATATTAGATATTGTACTGATTTTGAATTGCCTCCTGCGATAGACGGGAATTGAACCCGGATCAACTGCTTGGGAAGTAGCTATGCTCACCACTATACCACCAGCAGGCACGGCAACTGATAAGAACAGATACTAAACTTGATTTCAGCTGCAGTGCCAGCATGAGTAGTGGTGTCACCTGCAGGCGGTGATGGACCTTCGTTGCACCTAGTTGGGTGCTTCCCTAACATGTGATGGGTATTTGCCTCACCTTTCTTGGTCTGGGTGAGCACAATTGCCATGAGGGTAACCACCAGGCTGTTGCCTGAGAATTTGGGGTAATGGTGGGATTAGGCAGCCTCAGAGGCATCCATGCATGCTGCCCCTGCTGTTTCCTGTCCATTTCCGTGGTGTTTCCATCATTTTCTGAGGTTTCCAGGTTTTCACCCAGCCTTCCCTAGGCAGAGCCTTGGTCCCCCGCAAAAATGCTCGAGTCTCCCATTGACTTCAATGGGGTTCGTTATTTGAAACGAGCACCCGAGCATCGGGAAAAGTTTGACTCGAATAACGAGCACCCGAGCATTTTAGTGCTCGCTCATCTCTATTCCTCATCAAATTCTTAATCTGATACATGCACCTCTTTCCAATTGAAACAATTGATTTGGTTCCATGAAAGCAGCTTTCAAAATAGTCGCCATGTTTGACATCTACCCTCACAGATGTTCCCCTTTCCCCTTAGCAACGTGCCACACACAGGTTGGTGTTCTCAGCCACTGATTTCCATTTATTCAGGTGTCTCCATACTTTTGGACCACCCTATATATTTATTATCTGATTTGTATGCTTTTTCCCATGCAGCATTGCAGCCTCATTCAGCCTACCAGTACCCTACTTAAAAAGGTTTTCATTGTATTTTTTGCTGCAAATACATATTTTTCAGTGTTGCTTTTTAACCCCTTCCCGACCAGCGCCGTACTAGTACAGCGCTGGCCAGGTCTTTAAAGATGGCGCCCGCTCCTGAGGAGAGCGGGCGTCATGGCCACGGTTGAACTGGTATTTCCTATAGCAGACACCTGCGGCTCATGTCCGCGACTGGCAGTAATGCCGATCGCGGACATTTAACCCCTCAGGTACCGCGGTCAATCCTGACCATGGCACCCAAAGGCAGCAAACACCAGAAGCGCGCGCTTCCGGTGTTGCTCCGGCTCCCCCTTGCAGCGATCGGAGGAGCTGGAGCGTGCCTGCAGCAGCCCCTGTCATAGTGAATGACAGGAGGCTGCTGCGTAGGCTTTACTATGGAGCCCTTCTGTGTAATAGGGCTCCATAGGAAAGCATTGAAATCCTCATAGACTCCAATGCAAGTGCATTGGCATCTATAATATCAGCAATCAAATGATTGCTTATTATAGTTCCCATAGGGTAAAAAAAATTAAATAAATGAAGTTTTAAAAAATAAATAAATAAAAAAAACGTAAAAGTTCAAAACACCCCCCTTTCCCTAAAATAAAAATAAAAGTATTAAAAAAATTAAAAAAATACACATCATGGGTATCGCCATGTGTGAAAATGCACATATTATAAAAATATAAAAATTTATTCCCATACGGAAAACAGCGAAACGGAAAAAAGCATCAAAATGGCCAATTCGCCATTTTTTTCGCTTTTTTCTTTAAAAAAAAAAAAAAGCGATCAAAAAGTCATACACACCCCAGAATGGTATCAATAAAAAGTTCAGATCGGCCCACAAAAAATGAACCCCCATACAGCTCCGTGCACATAAATACCAAAAAGGTATAGGGATCAAGATATGACAAAAAAAATTTAAAAATGTCCAACTTCATAATTATTTTATCACTATCAAAACGCAAGAAAAACTATACATATCAGGTATCACCAGATTTGTACTGACCAGTAGAATGAAAGTAACTGGTCAGTTTTAATGAACATTGAATGCAGTAAATAAAAAACCCGTAAAACTGTTGCGGAATTGCGTTTCTTTTTGCAATTTCACCCCATTTGGAATTATTTTTACGCTTGCCACTACATCATATGCAATAATAAATAGTGCCATTGGAAAGTACAACTTGTCCCACAAAAAACAAGCCCTCATACAGCTATGTGAACAGAAAAATAAAAAAGTTATGGCTGTATGAAGGCAGGGAGCGCAAAACGAAAACGGAAAAAAACAAAACCTCCGGGGTAGAAAGGGTTAATTGAGGAGTTTTAATCATTATTTGAACTATAATACACTGGCATATCTCTACATCATCAGCAGTGGGCACTTTTGGAGGTCATTTATTTACCTGAAATACACCTATATTAGGCGTATTTCAGGCACAGATTGCGGCGCAGCGGTTAGTAGCATCGCAATCTGCGACTTTTCTCAACTCATGCCAGGTCTAAAAAAGTGGGTGTGGCATTGGAGGGGAAGAAAATGGTGTAAATGTAAGCCACTAAAGAAGCTGGCTTAAGTTTAGAACAGCGCTGGATGTAGGCCGGCACCTCTTCATAACTTCCACCGCCTGCACAGGGGCTTTATTAAGACCCACGTCTAAAACGCAGATCTAAAACACATTCAGGTTCTGATATTTGTTGTATAATTGTTCATTGTTCACATTCATGTACAGGCTGTACAACTGAATCTTTCCCTTCTTACAATGTACCTTTATTATCACAAAGTTATATTTATACCACAACTTCTCAGATACACCAACAATAGGGTCTTTGTTCTTGCATTATAGAGTCCGAAGAGTTCAACTTTCATTGGAATGTGCATTATTTCAATCCTATTCCCCAAATACAACATTGCAGACAATGGTTAATAACTCTTAATGGAAACAATGTGTAACATTTCTTATGCAGAGATATAACTAGTTACTAGCCTACACTACTGAGAAACTGATGCCAACATGCCCCCTTCTAATTCCTTTTTGGTTCGGTGCTATCCTCATGAATTAAAGGAATCAATATCCACACGCTAATCAGATTGAATAGAGAGAAATGGAGTATGTATTGCATACCTGAAAACATTTGCAGTGACCAGGCCACAGGGGCGTGCATGTGGCTGCCCAGATAGGTATGGTGGTAGTTGTGGTACTGATGGTTCTGGTGCTCCCTGGACCGGCAGTGATGCGAGGGGTGTAAAGTTTCTTCCCATCGGGGCATATTCTGGTTCTGGGGATCTCTTGCCTGATGACTAGTGTTGGGAGAGCATGCTCGTCCGAGCACTATATTCGCTCGAGCATGGCGATGCTCGGCACATCGCGGTGTTCAGCCGAACACTGCGTGTGCTCAAGCGCCATGCTCGGGTTTCCTCCCCGCACATTTCTTGGCTGCTATGGAGCCAATAAATGTGCGGGGAAGTACTGGCATTCACTGTAATGCCATAGCCATGTTGGCTACTGGCATTACAGTGATTGGCTGGCAGAAACGCGTCATCGGGTGCTATAAAGCACCCGATGACACGTGGTTCGCTCAGTCTTAGTCAGGGAGAGCTGCTGCAAGGAGGGTCAGATAGTGTAGGGATAGAAATTGGCTAGGCAGGTTTAGTTTTAATTTTCCACTACAAACACTGCAATAGCTAGTGTTTTTTTTTTTGCTAAATTTGCGCACAGTTGTTTGGCCGCCGCTGACAATAACACAACCTGCGCTACATCTGCTGTATAACGTTTATGCATCCTAAATACCTGTGACATTCAGTGTATTTTTTTCTGCAGCTAATCAAGGCGAAATTACCTGCGCTACGTCTGCTGTATAAAGTTTGTGCATCCTAAATACCTGTGACATTCAGTGTATTTTTTCTGCCGCTAATCAAGGCGACATTACCTGCGCTACGTCTGCTGTATAACGTTTGCGCATCCTAAAAATACCTGTGATATTTACTTGTATTTTTTTCTGCCGCTGATCACAGCAACATTACCTGCGTTATGTCTGCTGTATAATGTTGGCGCATCCTAAATACCTGTGACATTCAGTGTAATTTTTTCTGCCGCTAGTGACGGCAATATTACTGGCGCTACATCTGCTGTATAACGTTTGAACATCCTAAATACCTGTGACATTCAGTGTATTTTTTTTCTGCCGCTAGTGACAGCGACATTACCTGCTCTACATCTGTTTTATAACGTTTTCGCATGCTAAATACCTGTGACATTGTGTCATTTTTTCTGACGCTGGTGACAGCGACATTACCTGCGCTACGACTGATGTATAACGTTTGCGCATCCTAAATATCTGTGACATTCAGTGTAATTTTTAGCAGCCCTTTCACTTAGTGGATAGGCTTTATGAGTCTAGGAGTCCCACTACCTGAACAATTGTACCACAATTGGTGACAGCGACATTACCTGTGCTACGTCTGCTGTATAACGTTTGCGCATCCTAAATATCTGTGACATTCAGTGTAATTTTTAGCAGCCCTTTCACTTTCACAGTCCCACTACCTGAACAATTGTACTACAATGTGAATGAGGCCCTCCTTTATGTGATATACAGGTTGTATCGGAGTGCCTCTTCCTTGTAATTTTTGGCAGCACTTGCACTTTATATACAAGTAAATACACAGGAAAAAATGTCCTAAAATCGTCCTAAATTCCTGAAATCGATTTTATCTTTGGTTTTGTGTGTATTATTGTCATTCTGTAAAAGTGGTGTAATACTCGGACAACATTGTTCCCAGCAGTGACCTGGGAGTCCAAGATGCATCCAGACATCCTCCCATGCTGCTCCCAAACCATTTTCCATCATTTTCTGACCTTTTCCTGTGAACCAGACACCCTCCCCTCTTCAGAGCAGGGGGTGCCTGGTTTAATGCTTTGGTTCTCCTATTGACTTCCGTTGTGCTCGGGTGCTCTGTAGAGCACCCAAGCACTTTGGTGCTCAATCAACACTACTGATGACGGTTGAGGTGTCCTTAATGTTGAAGATGCAAGGCAGGGTCCCATTTGTCATGATGCCACCACTTTTCAGTGTAGTAGTGCAGGAAGCAATGAGGAGGCAGCTGTGCAGCAGAACAGTTCTTTATTGAAGAATTCAAATGCAAACAGATCTGGACAGTTCTTACTGTGCAATGGATCAGTAGCTGATACTCAGAATGCACTTTCACAGATGTTATATGTTTCACAGCTGCATGGGTAGATAAAAGATGTTCTCCTGACTCTTCACTTCACTAGCTGACTTTAGCATAAACATTCAGGCATGAGGTGCATTAATTCTCTTGTTAAGCAGTTCCCTCAACAGAAGCCAAACTATTCTGCACCTTATTTGAACAGGTTGTGGATCCACATGTGCACAGCAGGATGTGGGAAAAGTAATCATACAGTTTTCCAATCTGTAGCAGGAGTGTCCACATCCAGAAACGTTTATGCAACTAGACACAAGGACCGTGGAGTCTATAAGCTTTCAGCAATGCAATTCACCTCTACAGAGCTGGTTCTTTACACCTTTATATTCTTTGTTTTCATTTATCTGGTCTGCTTCAATGTTTATTTGTGTTCCTTCTAGTAGAGATGAGGGAATCTATTCGCCGATTTGTAGATTCCAATCGAATCCTCCATTTTTCCTACTCGGAAGCGATTTTTTCAGATTTGTTTTGTATTATTCGGAAGTTCTTAAAATTTTGAACGCTAAAGCTACGTACAAATACGCAGGCTACGTATGCTACGTACACATTCTTCTTGCCCCCCCTCCGGACCCCCAAAGCGAGAAAATGATGTTACACTCCCTCAAGAGCGGGAAAGTGAAGATACGCCCCCCTCAGAAGCAGGAAAACCAGCCCGCCCCACCGGGAACTAACTATTTGCATGTATAGGGAGTGAAGACTCCTCCCTCATTACTCCGTCCTCCTCTTCAGTTCAAGCCAGTGGTGAACAAGATACCACAGCATGGTGAAGCAACTGCGACCAAAGTGGGGGCAGATGGTGTTTGGTAACAAGTACTCTGAACCACCGCCCGCTCCAGAGATCAGAGCGTCACAATTGAGCAAGACAGTCTCACCGGCTCCTGACTCGATATTCGCCTTGCCGGCTGGTGCGGCGGAGGCGGCTGGAGTGTCCACTTCGCCGCCCTGGAGGAGAGCAACAACAACACCTTCCATGCGGCAGAATCCCATTGTGCCTGCATCAGTGATGGCCCACGCCCAGACCCTATGGGACTACAAGAATGCAGTGGAGGACTGGGTCATCCAAGTACTGGACCATCTGAGGCCGGGAGACCCTACACTGGAGGGGCGTAAGGGATCCTCCCTATGGTTTTCAGTGGAGCAAGGCTGTGGCTTCCTGGCGGATGACGAGGACGGCAAGGAATACTTTGTGGGCTGCAGGTCAGTGAAATGGCCATACCTGCCCCAACCCTATCACAGCCTGTACGTGGGGGATCAGGTGGGATATACCCCCATGGCATCCCTGAAAGGCACCTTTGCTACGGGGGTTACCTTATTATCTAAGCCCCTGGTCCCTACATCACCACCAGAAGTTTGGCCAGAGGAACCACCAGACGAAGGACGCGTGCACTGCCTACAGGAGTCACCAGATGGCACCCTCCGTTTCAGGGAGAAGCCACAGCCAGAGCCTCTGATCCCTGGACTGCCACCACCATCACAGTCCTTTCAGCTGGGTCAGCTGACGACATCATTTACTTTCCAGTCCACGGTGATCCACCAGTACCAACTACCCTGGAAAATGAAGTCAGCAGCAGCCAGGGGAGCTTGCGCTTCTTCCCTGGGTGCAACCTCGGCTGAACCGCTGCAGCCAGAAATCCTTACCCCTGCTGTCCCGGAAGGAGTATCCGGAAAAGTGATGGCGCAAGTGGCTATAGCGCTCACCAGTGTGACCACCACCCGGACCCGGTCAAGTCAGACTTTTGGTCAGTGGAGCTCCACCACGGCAGCCAGCTTGGCCTACAGGAGGCAGGAGCGTCCTCTGATGTCATTCTGTAGCAGTTCCAGCAACAAGGACTTCAGGTCCCTCATCTGAGGAACCCTACTACTGGCTGAGTGATTTAAAGGACACCTCTGGAGGACCTATGGGAGCCACAACATGGACTGCACCTGACATGTGAGAGCTAGTTGCCACTTGTTTTGTTTGTTTAGTTTGTATTGCCCCCTGTTTGACTCTCACCCAGATGGACATGGCTTGTCAGGACCACCCCCCCCATTCTGCAGAAAATTCCCAGTTGTGCCTAAGCACGCCTATTCCCCCCCCCCCCCCCTTCTCAGGTTATTTGGGAGCCCCCTTTGCAAAGAGGGTTCTCTTTTTGCTGCTATTTTATATTATCCATGTGGATTACACGTTACCTGTTTGGATTACAAAATTACCTCATGTGGATTACAACTGAATTTTGGACTGTGTTCCAGTGTTTTATCATGCCAAGCAGCCACGAGGTTTACAGGTTCAGCAACGTTCAAGCAGTTTAGCCCATTGTGTGTATTCTTTTTTCAGGTACTGCAATGTGTCCTATATTAATGCACTTATTGTACGGTGTTTTGAGTAAATTATGCACTTAGCTGGATAGCTAGCACCTTACTTTTCTAGCTCATATGGACTGCCTCTAAAGACTGTACGCCGTGGCCTAGCCTTGTGCGTATGACGCAACCGCGAGTCAATTGTACACTAAGGATTCGTACGCACTTACGTATTGCGTACTTTAAACAACGCTGACTGTATGTCCGTAATTTATGCAGGAATGTTCGCAAAACAACTACTATTTTTTAACGCAAATTGGACCGAATAAATTCGTATTAAGAACGAATCTTGTCAGAAATTTGTCGATTTGTCAAAGCAAATTTTGGATGATTCGCTCATCTCTACTTTCTAGCCTCCCCATGGTTGACACCTTGGTCTAGGGGTAGATACCATGTCAACAATAGACATGGGCGTCCTGCTCCTAGCTCTACCTAGGCTAGACTACTCTGGAATGCTCTAAACCAGGGATGGCCAACTTGCAGCTCTCCAGCTGTTGTAAAACTACAGCTCCCCCCATGCCCTGCTGTAGGCTGATAGCTGTTGGCAGTTTGGGCATGCTGGGAGTTGTAGTTTTGCAGCAGCTGGAGAGCTGCAGGTTGGCCATACGTGTTCTAAACCAACTAAACCTTGTGGGAAGAGGAAACAGCTCCACCTAGTGTCTGATGGAGGACACGACAGCCTATTAACAGATGCACACTACATACAATAAATACATGTTTTACACAGAAATAAATTCTTTTGCACTTTGCAGTGTATTGCCACTCTGCGGCAGGACACTGCACAATGATGTGGATTGGTGATATATACAAGGTTTTTCTGTCAACACAATGCATTTAATAAAAATCAGAGTGTTAGTATTTGTGCAACCTCAGGCTTTGGGCCTGTTATTATGAGCAATCACAGTAAGACCTATGAATTCTGTTGTAACTGAACACAACACAGTTTTAAAATGTTATAGATTGATTGATTGCTGAACTGAACTGGTGTACATGTGATCCATTTTTATATAGCAAAATATGAAATTACTATGTTGTTCGGCTTTAATCTCCATCCTAACATTCGTTTTGAAGACAAACTTCAGATGTTCCTTGGTGTCTTAAAATGCCACAGCTGTGCCCTGGATAATCTTGTATCCATTTTTTAATGTATGATACAAAGGTAAATCTGCCTTGTTCAGCGACATACATTAAAACTAAAGTGACCCTTGTTCCCCTTCGCAAAAACCTCACAGTGCACATTAGAGAACAAGAGCTGAACTTTGGCTAAAATTAGGCAACATTGGTTCTGAAGGTCAGCAAGCATTCCAATAAAATACATTTCACAGAGCATGCATTGTATGGCCAGTCAAAAATGTTGAGAAGAATTGAATGGAAGTCTTTCACCCTCTTAAAGGAATATGTCACTAGTGTTATGCTGCTGGGTTCTAACAGCACATGCTGAGTCCTGATATTCGGAAGCTTTTGGTGTTCTCCTCCTCCTGCCACCAATTGACAGTTTTTTCCAACTGAATTAGCAGCAGGGAGGTGAAGAAAGCCAGAAGCTCATAAATATTATGGACTCATTGGCATGAGCATGAGCTGGGTCTGTTATTAGTTTATGGTGCCCTTAGTAGTGCACCATAAAATTGGTGAGATTCTCTTTAAATTTGCATGTAGGAAATAATGCTTCTGATTGAATAAGGTATAAAACAATGTCAGTCCTCCACAACAACCCCCAGTGATCTATGAGAGTCTGCTTGTGACAAGTGTTGTCACAATGCCAAAATTTTGATTTGATTTCGATACCATAAAAAAGTATTGCGATACTCGATACCATTCAATACCACGCGAAAAAAATACACAAAAAAAACATGTGCTTTCTCCATTTTATGTAACATCTGGCCCATAATAGAATAGTCCTATCCTATTTTTTGGGGGGAAAGGTGACTAAAAATTCACAATGTCCAAAAAATTCACAATTTTTTAATATTTTAATAGTTCAGACTTTTTCGGATGTGACGATACCTAATAGAGATGAGCGAAGCGATTTGTCGAATCGTTGATTCGTATCGAATCTTGGGATTTTTCAGCTGCGAAGCGAATCCGAATATTAGGTGATACGCTATTCTACGTATAATTTAGTTACTCTATACGCTGTTGCGCAGACTCCTCCCTGGTAGTTACTCTACACGCTGTTGCGTACGAATTCTATTCAGCGATGCAGACTCCTCCCTGGTAGTTCCGCCCCCTTCTCCTGCGCGCGAGGAAGACGTGGCAAGTCAGCAGAGTAAGATGGCGGCGAGACAGCGAGGACGACCCCTATGAGGAGATCTATCTCTCACAGCTCAACAGGAAGTCGGATGAGGTGCCTGCTGAGGTGGTGACTCCACTGGCTGACACGGTGGAGGCGGCAGGAGTTCCTGCTCCGCCGCGCAAGGACTACTCCTTATGCCAGAATTTGATGGTCCCTGAGGCTGTCACCCGGAATGCCCAGATCCTCTGGGAATATAAAAAGCTGGTGGAGGAGTGGGTGGTGCAAGTTTTGGAGCACCCACGGTCCGGTGACCCTAAGCTGGAGCGCCGAAGGGGAACCGTTATTTGGTTCAACGTGGAGCGGGGAGTCGGTTTCATCGGCGATGAGGAGACGGCGGAGGAATTGTATGTTAACCGCCATTCGGTTAAGCGGCTGTATCTTCCGCCCGTACGCCACAATCTACATGCAGGGGATTACGTGGAGTATACCCCCATGAAGAGCCTCCAAGGCCCCTTTGCTACTGGGGTGAAAGTCTTAAAGCGACCACCTACTCCTGCAGCGCCCCCGGAAGACTGGAGTGAGGAGGCCCAGGCCGCACAAGAGGCTTGTGACCTTGAGACCTTGAGATCTGAAGAGAAATCCCAAGGTCAGGATCAGCCGGAACCCCTGATTCCTGATTTGCCGCCACCGATACCACCGATCCTTCATGTGGGACAGATGACCACGAACACTTTCGTGTACCATCCAACTGTGGTACAGTACCACTACCAACTGCCATGCCCATGGCCGTTGCAGGCCACACAGTCCGCCACTTGTGGAAGAGCGTTACCATTACCATTACCATTACAGCCAGAGATTCTGTCACCTGGTATGCCGGCAGGAGGATCTGGCCACTACAGAGTGATGGGCAGGGCCCAAGTTACCACTGCCTTTGCCAGTGTGACAGCCCAGTCACCAAGAAGACCATCCTTGAGAGGTCGGCGGGGGTCTGCTGCTGCAGCCAGGGCCGTTTTCATGATGAGGCAGGAGCGCCCTCTCATGTCCTTTAGCTCCAGCAGCAGTGAGGAGGACCTGCTGGCCTTTAAGTAATTCCTGCAGTTTTTATGGGAGCCACAACATGGACTTATCCTGAAGGGTGGGCACTAGTTGTTTTTAGTTTTGTTGCCCCACGTTTGTCCTCACCCAGATGGCCATGGATTGTTAGGACTCCCCCCATCAAAATAAAGTTTTTTTATCCAAGTTGCGCATACATGCGCCTCATCCCTTTTCCCCCTTTTCAGGTTATTTGGGGAGCCCCTCGAAAGAGGGTTTTTTAAAGGGAACCATTGCTGCTATTTTTTTACCCATTTGGATTACAATTTTGCCTATGTGGATTACAAATTGCGACTGAGTTTGGGACTCTGCTCCAGTTCTATGACAAGCGTCAGAAGAAAAGAGACTTAAACGTGTCCGTGAGCATACTAGGTAGGTGATATTTAAAATGTTTATATTATACTTATAATAATGTATTTGCACTATTTAAGCATATATATGTCTCGAATATTCGCTCTGCCTCTGAGGAGTGCACGCCGCGGCCTCTCCTCGTACGTGCCTGTGTATTACGTAATCGCTTAGACAATAGTACGCTGGGATTCGTAAGCTATTTGTACGCTCATGCGTACGTCTTCTAAGAAGTTGCATACATTTTGTAAATGAACGTTCGTTATTAGTGAGCGAATGTTCGCTAATAGCACATAATAACGTATATTTTATACGCAAATACAACAAATCTATTCGTCGAATATACGAATTGAATTTGTATTTAGGGGTACAGTCCCTTCCCTCCTCCTCAGTATTATTTCCTCATTGGTGGCAGTGGCAGCAGCATCACAGTGTGCAGGGACTGCCTCCTTCTCCATTGTGCTGCTGAGGAGAACATGGGGCTCGCTGAGACCAGCGCTTGCAATGTTCTGTAACTGATAGTAGCGCAGCCTAGTATCGGAAAGTAGCAAATCCCGGTATTGTATCGCTCCAGGTACAAAAGTATCGATTGATTAGCGAAAATTCGATACCTGATCAGGCTCAGACTGGCCCACAGTAAAAGCCGGGTAGAATAATTAAAAACTACTGAGTTTATTATTATATTGCATCCGGTGGTGGAGATGACTTCTAGATACAGAGGCAGGCCAACTTGTATCTTTTTTTACCAGGGACTTACCTTCTAAAAGTTGTTGCATTGACCTCCATAATCAATTATCCTGAGAGTCTTATTGCTGCCGACCACTATATGAACAGGTAATATTTGCTTATATGATTATATGTAGCTGTATAGTGGGCCCCCAGAATAAATTTTAATAGTGGGCCCTATGCACCCTAGTCCGACACTGTACCTGATGCAATCATTCTTGTAACCAGGGTCTACACATTTTTAGTCCCATATTTACATTTTGGTGGACAGTTATTTGAGAGATCATGAACCCATTGTATCTATGCTATGAATACATCTGGTACTTGTTTCAATTCAAGGATTGTTTCTTTATCTCATATGCCTCCAGTTTAAAGCTATCAGAATTGCAGAGATCACACTTTGACCTTTACTTTGGAAGTTTAATACAGGTAGTGGTAATACCAGTAGATGTTCATTCAAAAAGATTTTTCTTGGAGCCTTTCTTGACCCTATAGATTGACCCTGGATAGGTAGAACATACAGTTGAGTCATGAAACTTTGAGCAAGATTGTCATTTTAATATTCATCATGGAATGGACATTTTGGATGGTCTTCCCATCTATGGGAAAGAGAAACAAAATATTCTCCGTCATTACTAAGGATTGTGAATAATTATTAATTATGAAAAAAGAAATAAATAACACTTATATCAAGACCTACATTTCATGCTGATTTCAATTCTCTAAATTCTCTACAAGACGGGAGTACTACAGAAAATCTGTTTCAAAATATAGAGCTAATTGGAGGTGATACAGTATGTCCACAAATAGGTGGGGTTACAGATATTACAGATATACATTCTTCTTCTGGTATTTTTTCTATGAAAGTTCTTCACAAAACTAAAACAACACTTAAAGGGGTTGTGTCACTTCAGCAAATAGCATTTATTACAGTATGTAGAGAAAGTTAATACAAGGCCATTATTTTTCCATCACATTATATACTGCTTGTTTCCATGGTTACAACCACCCTACAATCAGTGGTCATGCTTGTACACTATAGGAAAAAGCATTAGTCTATGTGTGCTCCCATGGTCCCGGCCACTAGAGAGGCTGGCGCTTTATCGGTTGGTCGTATTGCAGGGTGGTCGTTACCATGGAAATGAGCAGTGTATAATGTGATGGAAAAATTAATCCAGCCAGCAGAGGAATGCAAAATGGATAATAACAATATATTAGTAAGTGGTTTGTATTAACTTCCCCTGCATAATAAATGCTATTTGCAGAATTGAGACAACCCCTTTAAGAAATCTGCACTCAGAAGGTCAATATTGTAAAAAGTTACCAGAGCATGCCTGTGTAAATTAAAAGTACTTACAGGCGTCCATTTGTATAGCGCATATTTCTATCAAGTTGATTAAGAATGTCCATATCTTCATCACTTAGCTGAAAATCAAAAACCTGAAACATAAAATTAAAGAGAAGTGGTACATATGGCAACGGGTGTATTCTTCCCACAGTTCCATCCTGATCTAATTGGTTCAGGTAGTGAAGATAAGCCCTTAAAGGGAACTTGTCACATGGAAAATGGTGTCGGAGCTGCAGGCAGCGTATTAGAGACCTGGAGGAGCTGAGCAGATCGATATATAGTTTTATGGGAAGATATCAGTATAACTTGTAATTTATACATTTAAATTCCTGCTCTTTCTGGGTTTGAAGTCAAGGATGAGGTCCTATCAGTGATTGACAGCCTTCCCTCTATGACTGTGCATACAGAGATAGCTGTCAATCACCGATAACACCGCCTCCTTGATGTCAAAGCCCAGAATGAGCAGGAAATTAAATGACTGAAATACGAGTTTTACTGAATCTTCTCTCAGAAAACTATATATAAATCTGCTCAGCTCCTCCTGCTCTATGACATGATGTCTGCAGATTACTTAGCATTTTCATGGTGACCGGTTCCCTTTAAGATGGTTGTACAAATAGTTATTTGTGAGTCTGAAAGTTAAAGGCTATGTACAGTTGGGGACATTTTTTATTATTGAAATTGTACTCAATTTTGAGATAAAAATTTTTAAATTGGTCTTTATTAAAAATATGGAGTCCTTTTTCCTGTACAGAGCTGAGATGCTCTAGTGGCACCCTTTGGATTTTCTGTCTTTTCAGACCAAGAGCTGACACACTCCTTATCTCTGCTCTCCTAAATCTCATTATAGCGCAGTTCTAATCTTACTGATAAGAATGTGGCTTAAATAAGTGTTTATTAGAGATGAGCGAATCTATTCGCCGCTTTGTAGATTCGTATCGAATCTTACAAATTTTCTCCTCCAAAGTGAGTACGCATTCTTCATGAGGCGGGAAAATGACGATACGCCCCCCCTTCCCCCATCAAGAGCGGGAAAGTGAAGATATGCCCCCCCATCAGAACTGGAAAAAAACAGCCCGGCCCACCAGGATCTAACTATTTGCACGTATAGGAAGTGAAGACTCCTCCCTCAGTACTCCACCCTCCTCTGAACCAGTTGGTCTTTGGGGACAAGTTCAATGGACGACCGCCCGCTCCATCGTCAGGGTGTCACATTCTGAAATCAAGAGAACCCCAGCCTCAGTGCCCTTGTTTTTCTTACCGCCTACTGAGTTTGCTGCACATCATGAGGCGGTTCGTCGTGAGGCGGCTGCTGTGGCTGGTGCGGCGGAGGCAGCTGGAGCGTCCACTTCATAAGGCACCTTCCATAAGGCAGAACCCGATTGTGCCAGCATCGGTGACGGCGCATGCGCAGACCGTCTGGGACTACAAAAAGGTAGCGAGATCCGACATTGGAACGCCGAAAGGGAACTGTCCTGTGGTTTTAGTTCGAGCAAGGGTCTGGCTTCCTGGCAGACGACGAGGACGAAAAAGGAGTACTTTGTGGGCCGCAGGTCAGTGAAACGGCCGTATCTGCCACAACCTCGTCACAGCCTGTACGTGGGGGATCAGGTGGAGTACACCCCCATGGCGTCCCTGAAAGGCCCCTTTGCTACCAGGGTTACCCTTCTTTCTAAGCCCCTGGTACCTACATCGGAACCAGAAATGTGCCGGATGAACCACCAGGCTTCCCTGGATACAACCTTGCCAGAACCGCTGCAGCCGGAAGTCCTTACACCTGCTGCCTGGCAGGAGAATACGGAAAAGCGCAAGTGGCTGCAGCGCTCACCAGCATGACCACCACCCGGACCCCGTCAAGAACGACTTCCGGAAGAAGAGAGCAGTGGAGTTCCACACGGCAGCGAGCTTGGCCTACAGGAGGCAGGAGCGTCCTCTGATGTCGTTTAGTAGAAGCTCAAGAGAGGAGGACTTCAGGTCCCTCATCTAAGGGACCCAACTACTGGCTGTCTCAAGGACACTTCAAGAGGACCTATGGGAACCACACCATGGACTGCACCTGACAGGTGAGAGCTAGTTAGCACTTTTTGCATTTGTCTGTTTAGTTTGTATTGCCCCCGTTTGACTCTCACCCAGATGGACATGACTGTCAGGACTCCCCCCATTCTGCAGAAAATTCCCAGTTGCGCCTAAGCATGCCTATATTCCTTTTTCCTCCCTTTTCAGGTTATTTGGGAGCCCCCTTTGAAAAAAGGGTTCACTATTTTCTATTATCCATGTGGATTACACGTTACCTGTTTGGATTAAAATATTACCTCATGTGGATTACAATTGAATTTTGGACTATGTGTTCCAGACAGTGTTTTATCATGCCAAGGAGCCACGAGGAGAGACTCAAACGTATATCTGAGCATTTTATGCTTGCAAATTGAAATTGATTACACTAAAATGTTTGCATACTTATGTCTTTGCTGTATTTTTGCTACACTGTTTTTACTGGTTCAGCAACGTTCAAGCATTTTATCCCATTGTGTGTATTCTTTTTCTGGTACTGCAATGTGTCCTATTATGCACTTATTGTACGGTGTTTTTAGTAAATTATGCACTTAGCTGGATAGCTAGCAGTGAGCACCTTACTTTTCTACCTCATAAGGACTGCCTCTAAAGACTGTATGCCGCGGCCTAGCCTCGTGTGTATGGCGCATTCACAAATAAATAGTACGCTAAGGACTCGTACACACTTTTGTACGCTAATGCTTATGTATTGCATACTTTTAACTACGCTGACTGTACGTTCGTAATTTGTGCAGGAATGTTTGCAAAATAACGATTGTGTTTTGAAAGTGGATTCGACCGAATAAATTCGTATTAAGAACGAATCTTGTCAGAAATTCGTTGAACATTCGCCGAAGCGAATTTTGGATGATTCACTCATCTCTAGTGTTTATGACCTCTCAGTAGTTTAGAAATACGGTTTATTAGATGACTGGCACAAAGTGAAAGTGAAAGTACCAGTCAAACTGCTAGAAAAACAGTTAACCCTTTGTGACAGACCAGCTCAATATTTTTAATAGAGGCCAATTGAAAAAAAGATTTTTAGTCAAAAATGAGTAAAATGCAATAAAAAAAATTGCCTCCAAGTGTACATAACCTTTAAATGAAATTTATAATATTTAATAAAGGGCTGCTCTCTCAGTAACTACACAATCGTAGTAATATTTATATACCTTATTTATTATAAGCAAAATAAAATGGATAAAATAAAAATAATTACACCCATAAAACCTAAAATGCTTTGAACTAGATTCCAGTACATATAAATACTCCCTGAACTACTATCATAAAATATATATGTATATAAATCCTGTCAGTCTCGGTCCCATATAAATCACGTCAGCGGGGCCCACGCTATAATACCTATAATAGCGTTTCTGGCTATCAGTGAATTCAGTATATAAATACTAGTAGTTCAGGGAGTATTTATATGTACTGGAATCTAGTTCAAAGCATTTAGGTTTTATGGGTGCAATTATTTTTATTTTATCCATTTTATTTTGCTTATAATAAATATGGTATATAAATATTACTATGATTGTGTAGTTACTGAGAGAGCAGCCCTTTATTAAATATTATATATTTGATTAAGTCCCTGACTTGTTGGTAGCAAGCAGGGCCAGCTCCATTTGGCAAGGAGAGCACACCTATTTTGTATTGTAATATTTTAAATGGATTTTGTTATCAGAAAATTACCTATTCTATTATTTAAATCAACTTTTTATGTAAAACATATTTGTTTAGAATTTTTGTTGATATTTTTTAACTTTCAGTGCCATCTATATAATAATAGAGTCACAAGGGGCCTAAATATGGAGTGGGACAGAACCAGGCTTAATAATGGAGGATTATTATTATGGGGGGCCTAGGTAAATGAGAGTTCTACTGGGAATTTTAATTGTCCTCCTCTGAGAGTAGCCCTCTTACTAGTACATTCAGTTGGTCTGGTTAGGTTAGAGCATGGAGCCTAAATGGGGATTAGCAATGGATTAATCAACCACTTTGACGTAACAGTGAAATATAGCCGACACCTGGCCACAAAGGAATCGGAGAAAATACTGATCCTGGTCATCTAACCCCTCTGATGCTGTGGTCAATAGCGACTGTAGCATCTGATTGGTTAAACAGGAATTGCCATGTTTGAAAATGTCCGAATGATTAAATTATAAAAATGTTTTTCCTGCATGCTGAATGCCGGAAAAAAAGGGGATTTGACATTTTTTTGGGTCACCTTGTCCCCTCCAAAAAATCCTAAAATTCTTACATATTCCAAAAATGGTACCAATAAAAACTATAGTTCGTCCCACTAAGAACAAGCCCTGATACAACTCTGTAGACAGAAATACAGTATAATAACATGTTATGGCTGTCATGCAAAGACATATTGTTTTTCTTCAAAGGTTTTTTTAAAGACTAGTAAAAAAAAAAATACAAATTTGATATTGCCATTGATATTGAGCCACCGAATAATTACGTCATGTAATTTTTTAGCGCACAGTAAATGCAATAATATAAAAACCCAAAAAACCTTTTTGGAATTGTGTTTGTTTTTTTTTATTTCACCCCACAAATAATTTTTTCCCATTTTCCAATACAAGACATGATAAATTATGTCAATAAAAAACTAAAAAAGTTATGGTTATTGGAAAGTGGGAAGGAAAAAAATCAAAATAACAAAAAGAAAATGCATTCGGTATCAGATCGTCAGGGGAGTCTGACTCCTGGCACCCCCAATTATCAACTGTTTGAAGAGAAGGCAGCACTCATACTAGCACTGCCTTCTCTTCACTGTTTACCTGCTCGCCTTCACAACTGCAGCGGTGAGCAAGCGTAATTACAACTATGGCGTCCCCATTCACTTCTATGAGACCGCTCTGTAGTATTCACTTGAATAGGAAGGAGCTGTCCCACTGAAGTGAATGGGGATGGTGTACTTGTAATTACACATGGTCAACGCCTGCAGTTGCGCTGGTGAGCAGGTGAACAGAGAAGGCACAAATGTACGAATGCTGCTTTCTCTTCAAACAGCAGATCGGTGGGGGTGCCAGGAGTCGGCCCCCATGATCTGATAGTGATGCCCTATCCTTGTTCTTCCACCCATTAATAGAGTGTTGTGTGTCTGTATGAACTCTTTAGAGGGTCACGTCAGAACACAGACTAGAAAAGACCTGCTCATCTCATGGTAGTTATGCATTATAGGATTCCCATAGCCTCTACCCCATATGGTAGCACACAGAAGTCTTATAAGTCCAGGCCTATAAAGACTCTGTTTATCCCTATACAAGTTCCATTTACAATGTGCATAGCATACAGCACCATATGGTAGCACAGAAAGGGCCTGTGGGTCCATTTTACAGACCCACAGAGACTCTGTTTGCTATTGTACGGGTCTGCCTGAACTTTAAATTATGGTTTGAATGGTTGAGATGATGATAAAAAATACATAAAAATATATTACTACCGATTATTTTTTTTTGTACGGTGAAATGAGACATATATGGTATATCAGTATTTTCATTTACTTTACCAGTTGGCATCTCTACTAGATCCCAAAGCACCAAATGCCACTAAAGTTAGTTCATGTGACTTGCAGAACTGCAGCAATTTACTCTGATTAAAGGGGTTGTCCAAGTTATGGGAAAAAAATATAGCACTGGAAATCTGATGGGTAGCAATATATAACTAAGTTCAGCAAGTTTTAGGCAAAAAAAATCTATATTTCCTCATTTCCCTGGTTCTCTTCTGGCCTTTGTTTACATGCAGTAATAATCTCTGCCCCTCCCCCCTTCTCTGCAAAGGCAGTGAATATAAGTGCTGTGAGTACATGTCTGCCTGCTGGGATACTCAGCAGCATGTTGTTTGTGTAGGACTACAAGTCCCAGCTGTACAATGACACTGCTGATACACACAGGAAATTCTCCCTACCTGTTCTTGTACAATTCCTCTATAGCTCCTTGCCCAGCATTTGTCTCCTCTCACTGCTGCAGCTACTATTTGTTGTAAAGCCTTGAGCCCTCAGTGTGTTCTGGCTGAAGGGGTTAATGTTTTATCTGAAGGAATCCAGGGAGAGAGCAGATAGCAGCCGGCAAAGAAAGGGGGCGTGGCCAGTGACCTCTCGTGTACAGACTGTTATCTGAACTCTGAGGCTTGTACACGAAACACCACAGACCAGGGAGATAAGGTGACATCACAGGTCATGTGACCCTCAGTCAACTCTGAGAAACCAGCAGCTTTAGAAACACAAAGTATATGGGGAAGTTGTTATACCTGACAAGTTAGAAACATATAAAGAACAAAAAAATAACTCGGACAACCCCTTTAAGATAGATGTGACATTCCACTTGAGAAAAAACAAAGTTCAGATTGTAGTTCAGATCTGTGAAAGTCTACACATAAATTTTCATTGATACCTTTTTTTATTTTGACAGGGAAAGACATTGTCAATTTTATTGTCCATTTACATGTGCAGCAACCCAGAGGTAGCAGAGGATGGGAGTGCTAGTAGTCACGATACTCACGCTGGCTGGATCCTTATTCTTGATTCCCAGGCCTCATGGTGAGCAGTGAATGAGACCAAAGTGAAGTAAAATAGTTAACTGACTGTCTTTAGTGAGCAGAAAGATGCAAAACTCTGACACACACGGATGCCCAGGCTTTCCAATGTCCTCTGAAATTTAATTCTTTAAAGGTACCTGATTGCATTTTAGTAATTTTGGGACCACAATCATTTTTGATTTGATCTTTATTAAATATCGTCAACAGTTTCTGCCTCCACTTTCAACATATCTAACGTCTATCTTACTTTCTGTTCTACACAGAATCTGTCAAGCAGCTGCTCTGAAGGCTCCATGTGAAGCTCTTATCTTTGAACTCCTGACAGCTCAAAAACACTCAATTAAGCCAAATTCTTATCAAATTGATACGATGTTCCATAAACAGTCTAGACTTCACTGCCTTCATTGTGTAATGAGGGGCAGGCCTTTATTACATGTAACGCCATCTTCCTCCTAGAACACATCTCAGTATAGTATTTCTATGCCAATAATGGCAAAACAGTGGAGAAAATTACGGAACATCAGAAATATGCACTTATCAGCCACTAGTAGTGTCTAGTTGCATTGCACATGCATTACCTGGTTACAGACTGGCTTGTGCTTAATCCTTCCATGTTCAGTATAAGTTCCAGCTGCCGCCGGTTAAAGCTTGAAACCCCAATTGATTTGACCAGCCCAGATTCTTTGCACTCCTCCATTGCCTGTAAGTTACAGATATAGAACATACTTCATGAGCAACTAAATATAGATTTAAACCCAGAACCCATTGGTCTGGATTTTTCTATAGTCCATCACTGGTCTAAAAGAAAATAGCCAATGGTCTGAAATCTCTTGGGCAAATATGAGATTGTCAATGACAAAAACTTGCAGAAAAGATGGAGGTCCGGATTAAATGAAAAATATCAATGACAATTTCAACTGAAATATCACACATCATGTATGGTATTGTTTTCCTGATATACGGCAGAAATATCTTGTAAGCCTACTATGTTTCCAGAGTCTATGTTCAACAGCAACTTCTGCAACCTTTATAGGTATTCCCATGTGTTATGATACTTATACTACTGTCACTTGAGGTTTTGCATTTGGTGCATGGGATCAAACCTCAGGTGCTATGCCAGAATAAAAAGTTGAAAGGGCCTCATGAGTATTTTAAATTTAAAAACATATCAATCTCCTCTCTTCTGTTTCCAGGTCTTATCCAGAGGTCAAATGAGCCCTTCTGATACAGTACTGATGCACCATGGGTTAACTCTTTCAATAATCTTGGTGGTCCCACAAGTATTATGTGAATTTTATGTTTAATAACATTTTATTGGAGTAAAAGTAAGCACATGCAACATAAATGTACATTGAATGAATTTCAAATGTTACAAAATAAAGTACATATACAAGTCGTTGTACATAGTATCTCTACTCCATTAGTTGTTTTACAGTAGCATTAGTATAGCCAAAAATAGGACCATGATATAGTCCTAAAAATAAATTGTCCAATGTGGAAACTTTTATGGAGGACATACAAGTAACAAAAGTGTGTGTGTGGTGGTGGGGGAGGTAAGGAAGATGGAGGCCGGGTAAGGGGGAATATATTGGGAAAAAGGGAAAAAGGAAGGAACATAGGAGTAACTCATAAAAGACTGCACTTCTGAAACAACAACAGGTGACTTTTAAGGTAAAAAAGAAAATAATTAAAGCAAGTAGTGTAGGCATGATAAACTTTAGCTTGGCGCGAGTTAGATGTGACTGTAATATATATAAATATTGCATAAATAATGGGAACTCAGAGAGATTTAATGATAGAGTTCGTATATGGTTTCTGTTAATTAGTGACAGATGACTATTAACCGTTGAAGGGGGTGAATTTTCAAAATTTTTCCCATGGGGCCCATATTTTAGAGAAATTCTGGTAACGCCCCGTCTCCCAGGCAGCTATTTGTTCCATTCGATAGATATCGTCACATTTTTGAACCCGACAGGACGTTGGGTGTCTAACTGTGCTCTTCCAGTAGGTAGCTATTAATATTCTCACTGATGCAAGCAGTATAGTTATCAGTTTAGTACTGTATATGGGGCCAACTCTTCGGTAAGTGTGATTCAGAAGACATACTTTAGGAGATTGTAAAACTGGGTGACCAGTAAGCCTTGAGACTATTTTACATATTTCCTTCCAGTAATCATTTATTTCTTGACACTACCACCATACACTCACCGGCCACTTTATTAGGTACACCTGTCCAACTGCTCGTTAACACTTAAGTTCTAATCAGCCAATCACATGGCGGCAACTCAGTGCATTTAGGCATGTAGACATGGTCAAGACAATCTCCTGCAGTTCAAACCGAGCATCAGTATGGGGAAGAAAGGTGATTTGAGTGCCTTTGAACGTGGCATGGTTGTTGGTGCCAGAAGGGCTGGTCTGAGTATTTCAGAAACTGCTGATCTACTGGGATTTTCACGCACAACCATCTCTTGGGTTTACAGAGAATGGTCCGAAAAAGAAAAAACATCCAGTGAGCGGCAGTTCTGTGGGCGGAAATGCCTTGTTGATGCCAGAGATCAGAGGAGAATGGGCAGACTGGTTCGAGCTGATAGAAAGGCAACAGTGACTCAAATTGCCACCCGTTACAACCAAGGTAGGCAGAAGAGCATCTCTGAACGCACAGTACGTCGAACTTTGAGGCAGATGGGCTACAGCAGCAGAAGACCACACCGGGTGCCACTCCTTTCAGCTAAGAACAGGAAACTGAGGCTAC
Organism: Rhinella marina; assembly: GCA_900303285.1. Classification (NCBI taxonomy): domain Eukaryota; kingdom Metazoa; phylum Chordata; class Amphibia; order Anura; family Bufonidae; genus Rhinella; species Rhinella marina. Next base: position 23,704 of record ONZH01013394.1, read on the forward strand.
AATTTGCACAAGCTCATCGAAATTGTACAGTAGAAGATTGGAAAAACGTTGCCTGGTCTGATGAGTCTCGATTTCTGCTGCGACATTCGGATGGTAGGGTCAGAATTTGGCGTCAACAACATGAAAGCATGGATCCATCCTGCCTTGTATCAACGGTTCAAGCTGGTGGTGGTGGTGTCATGGTGTGGGGAATATTTTCTTTGCACTCTTTGGGCCCCTTGGTACCAATTGAGCATCGTTGCAACGCCACAGCCTACCTGAATATTGTTGCTGACCATGTCCATCCCTTTATGACCACAATGTACCCAACATCTGATGGCTACTTTCAGCAGGATAATGCGCCATGTCATAAAGCTGGAATCATCTCAGACTGGTTTCTTGAACATGACAATGAGTTCACTGTACTCAAATGGCCTCCACAGTCACCAGATCTCAATCCAATAGAGCATCTTTGGGATGTGGTGGAACGGGAGATTCGCATCATGGATGTGCAGCCGACAAATCTGCGGCAACTGTGTGACGCCATCATGTCAATATGGACCAAAATCTCTGAGGAATGCTAACAGCACCTTGTTGAATCTATGACACGAAGAATTGAGGCAGTTCTGAAGGCAAAAGGGGGTCCAACCCGTTACTAGCATGGTGTACCTAATAAAGTGGCCGGTGAGTGTATATGTATGAATGTGCCTATTGAAGATCGACATCTCCATGGTCAGAGTTAGGAAATAGTATCTGAAGTTTCTGTGGTGTATAATACCATCTGGTCAAAACCTTATAGAAATTTTCTTGCAATCTAACACATGGCGAGATTTTTGGGGTGGATCTTAGCAAGATATCCCTTTCTTTTTTCGAGAATGTGATTTGGAGATCTGCTTCCCAATTCAAAAGGAAATTTAGTACCTTAGGTTTGGAGCTAAGGGCCAAGTTTGCATATATAGCAGATAGTTTACCTTTAGGCTCTCTTTGTATACGAGCAAGTTTTTCAAAGGCGGTAGGAGGGGAGCAAAGATCCATATGGGGTGTATTATGTGAATTTTAGATGGTTTTGAGAAAAAAATTTTAGGATTTTTTTCTTAATGATTGAATATAGCATTATGTTCACTAAAATTATACTTTCCATGTGTCACGAATGTCAGTGTTGTGATAAATCACTTTTCCATTTTCATCTGTTGGATAACAATCATCACCTGGCTTTTTGGTGGTTAGGAAAAAATATATATAAGTGACACTGTATGTACAATGCAACAGGTTTCCTTTGACATAAAAATGGAATGGAATATAGAGATATGACAAAAATGTGTGCAAATGATAAAAAATGTAAATCATTACATTTTTACCTTTATCAAAAAAGAAACCTTCACCTTCAAAATTTCAAACATCTACCCCCATCATTATCTAGTTTTTTTTTTCTTAAAAATCATTTTCTTAGTTTAGGAATTGGAATGATGTAGCCTTTTCTACATCTTAGCAGGAAATCCCAGTATGATCTGAAGCACAAATAACCAGCTTAATTTCATTGAAGCAACAGGCTAAAAAGGAATGTGTTTTAAATAGAGATGAGCGAGCATGCTCGTCCGAGCTTGGTGCTCGTTCGAGCATTAGGGTACTCGTAAGTGCTCGCTGCTCGGACGAGTATCTCGCCATGCTCGAGGAAATGGCAACTTCCGCATCATGCTTTTTTGGCGCCTAAAAACACAGCCAATCACAAGCCAGGAGACTCTGCGTACCACCCAGCATCACGTGGGGCCCTTACATGTCGATAGCAGGGGTTGGCTGGCCTGATCAGGTGACCCTGGAATATACTACCGACTGCCATCTGGATGTCGTTAGGGATAGAGCTGCTGCCTTTCAGGGACAGAGTTAGGGCCTGCATTTAGTTGTCTGTTAGGCAGGGATCACCCACAAAGAACCCAACAGCCCTTCTAAGGGCTAGAAGAATTTTTTTTTTTTGTCACTTGGCTGGCTGGCACTAGTAGTGCAGCTATCGCCATGTATAACCCCCTTTTTCTTTTTTATGTTATATCTCAGTGATACAAATCCATTGTACACAGCAGTGTGGAACCATTCTGTGTGTCACAGTTCAGTACACTCACTATTTTCTGTCCAGGTGACACTTTCTGTATGTCACCGAATACAACCAAGTCATTTGCTGCCTGTCACGTGTATGGCTTGATCCCAAAAATCTCTGTGTGACATTTGTCTGGGTCGCAGTCTAAATAGCTACCGTCAGTAGGATGTCAGTTAGCTCTACGATAGTTTCTGCACGTCACGTTCCCAAAAAAACAAAAATACAAAAAAAATATAGAAAAAAAATTAGTTTTTTTGTTGTTTTAGCTGAGTGATACAAATCCATTTCACACAGCTGCGTGTAACCTTTCTGTGTGACACAGTTCAGCATACTCACTCCAAACCGTATATACTGTCCAGGTGGCACTTTCTGTACGTCACAAAATACAACCAAGTCACTTGCTACCTGTCACGTATATATAGCTTGATCCTAAAAATCTCTGTGCGACATTTGTCTGGGTCGCAGTCTAAATAGCCACCGTTAACAGGGTGTGAGTTCGGTCTCCGATAGTTCCTGCACGTCACGTTCCCAAAAAAACAAAACTAAAAAAAAAAATATTAAAACAAAAGATAGAAAAAAAATTATTTTTTTTGTTGTTTTAGCTGAGTGATACAAATCCATTTCACACAGCTGCGTGTAACCTTTCTGTGTGTCACAATTCAGCTGTTCAGTCAGCACAATCCGTATTTTCTGTCCAGGTGACACTTTCTGTACGTCACAAAATACAACCAGGTCACCTGCTACCTGTCACATATATAGCTTGATCCTAAAAATCTCTGTGCGACATTTGTCTGGGTCGCAGTCTAAATTGCCACTGTTAACAGGGTGTGAGTTAGGTCTCCGATAGTTCCTGCACGTCACGTTCCCAAAAAAACAAAACTAAAAAAAAAAATATTAAAACAAAAGATAGAAAAAAAATTATTTTTTTTGTTGTTTTAGCTGAGTGATACAAATCCATTTCACACAGCTGCGTGTAACCTTTCTGTGTGTCACAATTCAGCTGTTCAGTCAGCACAATCCGTAAAAATCTCTGTGCGACATTTGTCTGGGTTGCAGTCTAAACAGCCACCGTTAACAGGGTGTGAGTTAGGTCTCCGATAGTTCCTGCACGTCACGTTCCCAAAAAAAAAAAAAACTAAAAGAAAAAAATATAAAAAAAAAAAAATATAAAAAAAAATAGTTTTTTTGGTTGTTTTAGCTGAGTGATACAAATCCATTTCACACAGCTGCGTGTAACTTTTCTGTGTGTCACAGTTCAGCACACTCACTCCAAACCGTATATTCTGTCCAGGTGACACTTTCTGTACGTCACAAAATACAACCAAGTCACCTGCTACCTGTCACGTATATATAGCTTGATCCTAAAAATCTCTGTGCGACATTTGTCTGGGTCGCAGTCTAAATAGCCACCGTTAACAGGGTGTGAGTTAGGTCTCCGATAGTTCCTGCATGTCACGTTCCCAAAAAAACAAAACTAAAAGAAAAAATATTTAAAAAAAAATAGAAAAAAAATAATTTTTTGGTTGTTTTAGCTGAGTGATACAAATCCATTTCACACAGCTGCGTGTAACCTTTCTGTGTGTCACAGTTCAGCACACTCTTTCCAATCCGTATATACTGTCCAGGTGACACTTTCTGTACGTCACCGAATACAACCAAGTCACCTGCTACCTGTCACGTATATATAGCTTTATCCTAAAAATCTCTGTGCGACATCTGTCTGGGTCGCAGTCTAAATAGCCACCGTTAACAGGGTGTGAGTTAGGTCTCCGATAGTTCCTGCACGTCACGTTCCCAAAAAAACAAAACTAAAAAAAAATATTAAAACAAAAGATAGAAAAAAAATTATTTTTTTTGTTGTTTTAGCTGAGTGATACAAATCCATTTCACACAGCTGCGTGTAACCTTTCTGTGTGTCACAGTTCAGCACACTCTTTCCAATCCGTATATACTGTCCAGGTGACACTTTCTGTACGTCACCGAATACAACCAAGTCACCTGCTACCTGTCACGTATATATAGCTTGATCCTAAAAATCTCTGTGCGACATTTGTCTGGGTCGCAGTCTAAATAGCCACCGTTAACAGGGTGTGAGTTAGGTCTCCGATAGTTCCTGCACGTCACGTTCCCAAAAAAACAAAACTAAAAGAAAAAAATATTAAAATAAAAAAATTAGAAAAAAAATAATTTTTTTGGTTGTTTTAGCTGAGTGATACAAATCCATTTCACACAGCTGCGTGTAACCTTTCTGTGTGTCACAGTTCAGCACACTCACTCCAAAACGTATATTCTGTCCAGGTGACACTTTCTGTACGTCACAAAATTAAACCAGACTGAACAAGTTTGTGGGTTTCAGTACACCAGGCCCATTTATTTTTTTTTTTTATAGAATACACTTATATACAGAAAATGTTGAACCCCAGGGCTAAGGGTCGAGGACGAGGGGCGTGGGCATTCAATTACTGCAGGGGGCAGAGGCCGTGGTCCTGGGCAGGGTGAGACAGTACCTGCTGATGAGGGAGCTGTGGAACGCCGCAGAGCTACACTCTCTAGCTTCATGTCTCAACTTACAGGGACACGTGGTAGAGGACTGTTGAAACCACAACAGTGCGAACAGCTGATCTCGTGGATTGCGGATAATGCTTCAAGTAATTTGTCCGCCAGTCAGTCTTCCACGCAGTCCACCCACGTTACCCAAGGGAGCACTCCTGGCTCCTCCACCTCAACCTCCTTCCCCCCAGTCTGCCCCCTCCCAGGAAAATTTGGAATGCGATCCGGCATACTCTCAGGAACTGTTTTCTGGACCCTTCCCAGAGTCACAAACCACTTCTCAGGTTGCTGCTGACCTCTTTCCCGATGCCCAAGTGTTCCAACTGTCGCAGTCTGTGGGTGATGATGATGACAATGACAATGTTGAGTTAGTGGAAGAAGTTTGTAAAGAGGTGTCAGACGATGAGGAGACACGGTTGTCAGACAGTGGTGAAGTTGTTGTAAGGGGAGGAATTCCGAGGGGGGAGCAGACTGAGGAATCGGAGGATGACGAGGTGACTGACCCGAGCTGGGTTGATATGCCGAGTGAAGACAGTGCTTCTGAGGCGGAGGCGAGTGCTGCACCTGAACAGGTTGTAAGAGGCAGTGGTGTGGCCAGAGGGAGAAGCAGGGCCAGAGCTGGTGCATCAGCAGCAACTGTTTCACGTAGTGAAGCTCCCATGTCGAGGCCTAGATGTTCGCAAGTCTGGAGGTTCTTTAAAGAAAGTGAGGATGACCGACGGACTGTGGTGTGCAACCTGTGCCACACCAGGATCAGCAGGGGTGCCACCACTACTAGCCTAACCACCACCAGCATGCGCAGGCATATGAGTGCTAAACACCCCACTCAATGGAACCAAGGCCGTTCACCACCTCCTGCGGGTCACACCACTGCTCCTTCCCCTGTGTCACTCGCTGCCTCTGCTAGTCAACCCCCTGCGTCACTCGCTGCCTCTGCTAGTCAACCCCCTGCCCAGGACCCCGGCACGAGCGCCTCGCGCTGGAAAACCACACCTTCGCCTCAACGATCCTCCACAGTGTCCACCAACGTGTCCCAGCGCAGCGTTCAGCTGTCTTTACAGCAGACGCTGGAGCGCAAGAGGAAATACAGTTCCACCCACCCACATGCCCAAGCCCTCAACGTCCACATCTCCAAATTGCTTAGCCTGGAGATGCTGCCCTATAGGCTGGTAGAGACCGAGGCCTTTCGCAATCTCATGGCGGTGGCTGCCCCTCGGTATTCCGTCCCCAGCCGCCACTATTTTTCCCGATGTGCCGTCCCAGCCCTACACCAGCACGTGTCACAGAACATCATCCGTGCCCTGACCAACGCTGTTTCTGAGAAGGTCCACCTAACCACGGACACGTGGACAAGTGCTGCCGGGCAGGGACACTATATCTCACTGACGGCACATTGGGTTAACTTGGTGGAGGCTGGGACCGAGAATGACCCTGGGGCCGCTCATGTACTGCCCACACCGAGGATTGCGGGGCCTACCTCGGTCACGGTCTCTCAGACGTACTATGCCTCCTCCTCCTCCGACCCCTCCTCCTCCACCGAATTACCATCCGTGGGCACGGCGCCTTCAGTCGGTAGCTCTAGGCGCAGCAGCAGTGCCGTGGGTAAGCGCCAGCAGGCGGTGCTCAAACTGCTGAGCTTAGGTGACAAAAGGCACACCGCCCAAGAGCTGTTACAGGGCATCACGGCGCAGACCGATGTGTGGCTGGCACCGCTGAACCTCAAGCCAGGCATGGTTGTGTGTGACAACGGGCGTAACCTGGTGGCGGCTCTGCAACTCGGCAGACTGACACATGTGCCATGCCTGGCCCACGTGTTCAATCTAATAGTTCAGCGGTTCCTCAAGACATACCCCAATCTGTCTGATTTGCTCACCAAGGTGCGCCGCATCTGTGCGCATTTCCGCAAGTCGACCACAGATGCTGCCACTCTCAGGGCAGCGCAGCGCCGCCTACAACTGCCCGCTCACCGACTGTTGTGCGACGTGCCCACGAGATGGAATTCCACATTAAACATGTTATCCAGAGTTTACCAGCAGCGCAGAGCGATTGTAGACTGCCAGATGTCATCTTCCACCAGAACTGGTAGTCAGGTCTCTCAGATTCCTCAAGTCTACAATGAGGAGTGGACGTGGATGTCTGATATCTGCCAGGTGTTGAGCAACTTTGAGGAGTCAACACAGATGGTCAGCGGCGATGCCGCCATTATCAGCCTCACCATCCCGCTGCTTTGCCTGTTGAAAAACTCACTGCTCAGCATCAAGTCGGATGCTTTGCGCTTGTCACAAGAGACGGTGGAGGAAGATACGTCGCTTGATAGCCAGAGCACCTTCCGGTCTGTTTCTCAGCGCGTATCGGAGGAGGGGGATGAGGAGGAGGAGGAGGAGAATGTCGGCGAGACAGTAGAGGGTACCAGTGCTCAGTCCTTAACTCTTGAGCGTGTATGGGCTGAAGAGGAGGACTTGGAGGAGGAGGAGGAAATGGAGAGTCAGGCCAGTGAGGAGAGGGAATTCTTGCGTGTTGGGACTCTGGCGCACATGGCAGACTTCATGTTAGGCTGCCTATCCCGTGACCCTCGCGTTAGAAGAATTTTTTCAAACACCGATTACTGGGTGTTCACTCTCCTGGACCCACGGTACAAGCAGAACCTTTCCACTCTCATCCCTGCAGAGGAAAGGAGTATGAGAGTGAATAGATATCAACAGGCCCTGGTGCACAAGCTGAAACAATTCTTCCCATCTGACGCCGCTAGCGGCAGAGGGCATGGTTCTGTGGGCCAAGTAGCGGGGGAGAGGAGGCGAGCAGGCAGCTTGTCCAGCACTGGCAGGGGAACGCTCTCCAAGGCCTTTGCCACTTTTATGTCACCCCAGCAAGACACTGTCACCTGTCCCCAGTCTAGGCAGAGTAGGGGGGAGCTGTACAGAAAGATGGTGAGGGAGTACCTAGCTGACCATACCAACGTCCGTAGCGATCACTCTGCTCCATACAACTACTGGGTTTCAAAGCTGGACACGTGGCCTGAACTGGCGCTGTACGCCTTGGAGGTGCTGGCCTGCCCTGCCGCTAGCGTGCTGTCAGAGCGGGTATTCAGTGCAGCTGGTGGCGTCATCACCGATAAGCGTACACGCCTGTCAACTGACAGCGCTGACAGGCTGACGCTTATTAAAATGAACAAAGCCTGGATTTCACCGGAATTCAAATCTCCTCCGGGGGAAAGCAGCTAAAGATTTAAATAACTTATGTATCCGATTCCTCTTCTCTACTCCTCCTCCTACTCCTCCTCCATATCGTCTTTGCCTAACGCTGACCCAAAAAACGCCATTTTTTAGAGGTCCAACTGGCACTCTTTTAGCACAATTTTTCAGGAGGGCCCCCTACAGGCCCTCTATTCAAACAATTTTTCAGGAGGGCCCCCTACAGGCCCTCTATTCAAACAATTTTTCCGGAGGTCCACCTACAGGCCCTCTCTCCAATTCCAGTTTCCAGTTTTATTTGCGCAAACTGCATACATTTTTATTTTTGGGATAGGTGTGAAAAATAATATTACTTGCGAATCTATATTGCCCAACATTGGATACGGTAGCAAGTAGAAGACCAAACACATGCTGCTCACAGGGTTCAGCAAATTCCTGGTCCACCCGCAAATTCCTTGTCCACAATGTCAAGGAGGATGAGGTTCTGTGGATGAGCAACAAGTCCTTCTGTACTGAAATCGCCGACAAAGTCTCCATCTAAGAACCTACAGACCATTGTGGAGACAGCGGCACAGCTCGCCATCAAAGTGAGGAACCCCAACGCCAGACTGCGCAGAGAAGATAACGAATAAATATCTCTGTGGTTATTTTTGCTAAATAAAAGTTAAATAAACCCCCAAAAAAATTCATCTGTTCCTGTGCCTGATCCACCCAAGTTGAATCTGTCCCATCATGAGAAAGTCCCCCCCAAGGAGTCCCCACTGTAACTTGCTTCCTATCCAACTACCTCACCCCCCGACACCTGTGTCTCGCCATTGTCCACCACCTCCTCAGACAACACTGGTAAATCCCTACTGTCAGCACACGGAAACAGCAAAAGGTCTTGCGAATTGGGGCAGAGAATGTTCTGGGCTAGCACATCAGGGAAGGGGTGACTATGGGGTTCCAGGGAGTACGTGACCACATGCAATATCCATTTAAAAGTCATGCCACACTTGATATAGCTCATAATTGACAATTGTACCGGTTGATGCTAAATTTTTAAGTTGGGGTCCTGCGTCGTCATTCTAAATCCATCCGGCTGTTGTCACCACCACACACGCTAGCCCAGGGGGTACTCCTCTGGCTCTTCCAGCGAAACCTCCTTCCCCCCGCCTACAGGCCCTCTCTCCATACTATTTACCCGGATAGGGGACGTATTAGATATTGTACTGATGTTTTTTGTTTTTCTTCTTTTAATTGCCTCCTGACCTGTGATAGGCAGAGCATGGACACTCCCCTGGCCAGAGCAAGCTCTTTTTCCGTTTTCCGTGTTCGAAAAAACCATTAAATATAGGGTCCCAAGATAGGGGACGTATACGGTATTAAACTGAGAAGAATCGATACCATACGGGTTAAAGCAACAGTTTTCCCAAATCCATTCCGGCTGTTGTCACCACCACACACGCTAGCCCAGGGGGCACTCCTCTGGCTCTTCCAGCGAAACCTCCTTCCCCCCCACCTACATGCCCTCTCTCCAAACAATTTTCCCGGGTAGGGGGACGTATTAGATATTGTACTGATTTATTTTTTAGATGCTTGGGAAGCAGCTATGCTCACCACTATACATCCAACAGCCACAGCAACTGATAAGAACAGATACTAAACTTGATTTCAGCTGCAGTGCCAGCATGAGCAGTGGTGTCACCTGCAGGTGGTGATGGACCTTCGTTGCACCTAGTTGGGTGCTTCCCTAACATGTGATGGGTATTTGCCTCGCCTTTCTTGGTCTGGGTGAGCACAATTGCCATGAGGGTAACCACCAGGCTGTTGCCTGAGAATTTGGGGTAATGGTGGGATTAGGCAGCCTCAGAGGCATCCATGCATGCTGCCCCTGCTGTTTCCTGTCCATTTCCGTGGTGTTTCCATCATTTTCTGAGGTTTCCAGGTTTTCACCCAGCCTTCCCTAGGCAGAGCCTTGGTCCCCCGCAAAAATGCTCGAGTCTCCCATTGACTTCAATGGGGTTCGTTATTCGAAACGAGCACCCGAGCATCGGGAAAAGTTCGACTCGAATATTCGAATTAGCATTTTAGTGCTCGCTCATCTCTAGTTTTAAATCGTTAAAACAGCCTTAGCACATACATCTGTTTTGAAATCCTATTGTTATTTCAACCATACCCACCTTGAGTTCCATAGGGTTGTGGATGAGGAACAGGTCAATGTAGTCTAACTGTAGATCTCTCAGAGATTTCTCCAAAGAAGGACCAACCCGCTCTGGACTGGTCAGTCAGCCACAGCTGAAAATGTTACATATCTATCTGTTTTGGCAATGTGTTTCAGAAATATTGCGGGTACCAATGGGTCCCACAGTTCATCCTCATGAGAAATCTGGTTTCTTGCCTGTTAGGTAAAAGGATGGGATGCTAATGTTAGTGTAAGTCCAAGAAGACCTTGAAGCAGGCATGTGCGTTGTGATGTTGGATCATAATGCTGATAAAGGGCGTGAATGCATGGGTTGCAGATGGTCCACTTAATGTGCCAGGAAGACACACGATTGGCCCGTGTAACAGGCCTGGGGCTTGTCCAGAACTAGTGTGTCAGTGAACTGCATGCCAGAGTGCCTTACTTAGTGGGCCGGAGGCCTCACCAGTTTGTTATTTAGGAGAGTGTCAGTGGACTTGGGGTCAGTGCAGCTTGTTCCTCCCAAGAAAGGCAGATGGATGGAGACAGGCTGGCAAATTTTAGCCTGGGGGGCAAGCACACAGCACTGTCCCATGTGTAGCGGCCCACCCTTAACCTGTTTAACTCCGCCTACCATAAAGCCGGTATAGGTAAATGGGCTTTAAATGGTTAAAAGGCGGCAGCTGGTTGTGTTTTCATGTTGGAGCCCAGATACATGACATGGCTGAGTCCGTAGCAACAGCCTGATCATTAGAGGGACCAGATTTACCAACCCCTGAGCTGAAGAGACTCCATTGAGTACAATAGGGTCTGCTCAGGATGCTGCTCCTTTACCGAACAAAAAAGTCTTGCATGCAGAACTTTTCTGACCGGTCTTTTTAACCCCTTCAAGCGACAGCCAGTTTGGACCAAATGCCGGAGCCCCATTTTTCAAATCTGACATGTGTCACTTTATGTGGTAATAATTTTGGAACGCTTTTACTTATCCAGGCCATTCTGAGACTGTTTTCTTGACACATATTGTACTTCATGACAGTGGTAAATTTGAGTCAAAATATTTCATTATTATTTATTAAAAAATACCAAATTTACCAAAAAATTTGAAAAATTTGCACATTTTCAAATGTCAATTTCTCTACTTTTAAAATACATAGTAATACCTCCAAAAATAGTTATTACTTTACATTCCCTATGTGTCTACTTCAGGTTTGGATCATTTTGAAAATTACATTTTATTTTTTTGGGACGTTAGAAGGCTTAGACATTTAGAAGCAAATCTTGACATTTTTCACAAAATTTCCAAAACCCACTTTTTAAGGACCAGTTCAGGTCTGAAGTCACTTTGTGAGGCTTCCATCATAGAAACCACCCAAAAATGACCCAATTTTAGCAACTACACCTCTCAAGGTATTCAAAACTGATTTTACAAACGTTATTAACCCTTTAGGTGTTCCACAAGAATTAAAGGAAAATGTAGCCAAAATTTCCGAATTTCACTTTTTTGGCAGATTTTCCATTTAAATCATTTTATTCCGAGAATAAAGCAAAGGTTAACTGCCAAACAAAACTCAATAATTAATACCCTGATTCTGTAGTTTACAGAAATCCCCCATTTGTAATCATAAACTGCTGTACAGGTACACGGCAGGGCGCAGAAGGAAAGGAACGCCAGGGCAGATTTAATTGGAAAAATTTTAAGTTGCCATGTCACATTTGATGCACCCCTAGAGTAGGAAACTCCAAAAAACTGACCCCATTTTGGAAACTACGGGATAAGTTGGCAGTTAGTACTATTTTAGGGTACATACGATTTTTGGTAGCTTTATATTACACTTTTTGTGAGGCAAGGTAACAAAAACTGGCAGTTTTGGCATTGTTTTTATTTTTTGTTATTTACAACATTCATCTGACAGGTTAGATCATGTAATATTTTTATAGAGCAGGTCGTTACGGATGTGGCAATATCTAATATGTATACTTTTTTTTATTTATTTACGTTTTACACAATATTTTTGAAGCACAAAAAAAATCATGTTTTAGTGTCTCCATAGTCAGAGAGCTGTAGTTTTTTTATTTTTTGGACGATTGTCTGAGGTAGGGGCTCATTTTTTGTGGGACGAGATGACGGTTTGATTGGTACTATTTTTGGGGGCATATGCTTTTTTGATCGCTTGGTATTACATTTTTTGTGATGAAATGTGACAAAAAATGGCTTTTTTTAGACAGTTTTTATTTTTTATTTTTTACGGTGTTCACCTGAGGGGAGAGATCATGTGATATTTTTGTAGAGCAGGTTGTTACGGACGTGGCGATACCTAACATGTATACTTATTTTTATTTATTTAAGTTTTACACAATAATATCGTTTTTGAAACAAAAAAAAATCATGTTTTAGTGTCTTCATAGTCAGAGAGCGGTAGTTTTTTTATTTTTTGGGCGATTGTCTCAGGTAGGGGCTCATTTTTTGCGGGACGAGATGACGGTTTGATTGGTACTATTTTTGGGGGCATATGCTTTTTTGATCGCTTGGTATTAAATTTTTTGTGATGAAATGTGATAAAAAATGGCTTTTTTTAGACAGTTTTTATTTTTTATGGTGTTCACCTGAGGGGAGAGATCATGTGATATTTTTGTAGAGCAGGTTGTTACGGACGTGACGGATGGTTTGATTGGTACCATTTTGGGGTAAATACACCTTTTTGATCGCCTGCTATTACACTTTTTGTGTGGCAAGGTGACAGAAAATGGCTGTTTTGGTATAGCTTTTTTTTAAAAAAAAACATTTTTGCGTACACCTGGTGGGGTGGACCATGTGATGCTTTTATAGAGCCGGTCGAAACGGACATTTCGATATCTAATATGTGTACTTTTTCTTTTTTTTTTACTTTTTTTTACTGCATTTGGGGAAAAAGGGCGCTTTAACTTTTTTTTAAACTTTATTTTTCTTTACTTTTTTTTTACACTTTTTTTACTTTCTTTTTACACTTTTTTTTAATTTATCAAGACCTATTTGGATCTTGAAGATCCAGTGGGCTTGATGGCTATACAGTGCATTGCAATAGTCATCTATTGCAGTGCACTGTTTCAGTGTTACACTAAGGCTGATAAGACCCTGCGGATCTAATCAGCCTTAGGTACATGGCACCCAGGACGCTAAAGAGTCCGGTTGCCATGGTAACCATCGGGCCGCTGCCATTGCAGCAGCGACGGCCCGATGGAAGAGAGAGGGAGCTCCCTCCCTCTTAACCCCATGGATGCTGCGGGCGGCTACTGACCGCAGAATCTATGGGGTTAAACAGCTAAAATCGGTGCCAGCACCGATTTCAGCTGTAGCAGCAGAGTGTGAGCTGTAATTACAGCTCACACTCTCTGCTGATGGCAGCGGCTCCGATCCTGAGCCGCTGCCATCATATAACACAGCGCAGGAGGGGGCAGAACAACAGGAGGGGGCAACGGAGGCACGAGGGGGGAACTACAGGGGGGGGCACTACAAGGGGGGCACAGACATCTTACCTGGTTTCAGGCTGCGATCTCCAGAGTGGAGATCGCAGCCTGAAACCGGCATTTTAGCACTGAAGCGCTCCCATTGGTTAGTCTGCAGAGACTAACCAATCGGAGCGCTTGCTGGCAAGGGACCACTCTGATTGGTCCCTTGCCGGCTTCCCCGAGGTCTCTGCTCTCCGGGGCCGTCACAGTGTCACAGTCCCGGTAAGCAGTTTGGACGTAACTGCACGTCCAAATGCCGCAACTTACTTGCACTTTGGACGTACAGTTATGTCCAAATGCGCCAAGGGGTTAACAGAATCTGTGACCCAAACGCAAATGTGAATGGATAGTATTAGACGTATAGCATCAGATGTATGTTTAACACAAATACAGAGCAAGAACCAAGATCACTACATACACACAGCACCAAACCTAGAAGTCAAACACAGCACCAGAACCAAGTTCACTGCATGACTACAACACCAGAACCAGACCCATATGTCAAATACAGCAACAAAATCAACAAGAAATATAGCACCATAACTAAACCCATACATAAATACAGCACCAGAACCAAACCCATAAGTCAAATACAGCACCAGAACCTAGTTCAATACATAAATACAGCACCAGAATAAAGTTCTCTACATAAATACAGCACCGGAACCAAGTTCAATACATAAATACAACACCAGAACCAAGTTCTCTACATAAATACAGCACCAGAACCAAGTTCTTTACATAAATACAGCACCAGAACCAAGTTCAATACATAAATACAGCACCAGAACCAAGTTCTCTACATGAATACATCACCAGAACCAAGTTCTCTACATAAATACAGCACCAGAACCAAACCCATAAGTCAAATACAGCACCAGAACCTAGTTCAATACATAAATACAGCACAAGAACCAAGTTCTCTACATACATACAGCACAAGAACCAAGTTCTCTACATAAATACATCACCAGAACCAAGTTCAATCAATAAATACAGCACCAGATCCAAGTTCTCTACATAAATACATCACCATACATAATTACAGCACCAGAACCAAGTTCTCTACATAAATACAGCACCAGAACCAAGTTCAATACATAAATACAGCACCACAACCAAGTTCAATACATAAATACAGCACCAGAACCAAGCTCTCTATATAAATACAGCACCAGATTTTAAATGTTTAGTACAGATACCATCTGAGTAGTCAGGTCAGCCCTCGCCATATGAAACTACAGCTCCCAGTATGGCCTGAACAAGTGTAAAGGGATGCTGGGAGTTGTTGATGTGCAAAACAGCATGCTACCACCCATCATCAGCTATAGATCATCCAGGTGACTACAGCTCCCATCATACACAGTCAGTAGCAGAATAATCACTTCCATTTAGTGACTTACAGGTGACGTCTCCTCCTGAGTTCTTCCCCATCTGGTTCAGGCCACCATGATGACTCCTCCCGTCCAAAATTCAGCTCTGCAGATTTTGCCAAGAAGATGTCTTCAGCTTCACGCTTTACCAACACATTGGCACCCTGCATACTGACACAAACTCATCTTAGTGCCACATTCTGTGCCCTGAATATAACAGCAGCATTAGTGCTACACACAGGGCCCCTAATAGTAGCGCCACATACTCTGTGCCCTCTGTATATAGTGCCACATACTCTGTGCCCTCTGTATACAGTGCCATATGCCCTCTGTATATAGTGCCACATGCTCTGTGCCCTCTGTATATAGTGCCACATACTCTGTGCCCTCTGTATATAGTGTCATATGCCCTGTGCCCTCTATATATAGTGCCACATACTCTGTGCCCTCTGTATACAGTGCCATATGCCCTTTACCCTCTGTATATAGTGCCACATGCTCTGTGTCCTCTGTTTATAGTGCCACATGCTCTGTGCCCTCTGTGTGTAGTGTCATATGCCCTGTGCCCTCTGTTTATAGTGCCACACACAGTGCCCCTAATGCTAGTGCCACATGCTTGGTGCCCCTTATTAAACGTGCCTCTTATATGTGCCCCTTTGTGTATAGTGCCCCTTCAGTGTGCCCCCTTTATGTATAGTGCCTCTTCTGAGTGCTCCCTGAATATAGTGTACACACACTGTATTATAATACTCGGTAAAAGCTAGATTGCAGTGGGTGAGACGTCACTGGCTACAAGTTGCTAACGGTCACATGACAAGCTAGATGCAGTGGGTATATAGAGTATATACAGCAGTGTATATAATATATATCTGTACACTCTGCATCTATTATACCTCATACTTCACATATCAGTACACTGCTGTATATACTATATATCTATACACACTGTATCTATTATACCTTGTGCAACGACCGGGGTGCCTAGGTTGCTACGGGGGCGACCCTTTCCCCCTCCAGGGCCCTCTAAGGTGTTTCCTTTTATGTCCCAGTGGTAGGAGTGCCAAGGGGATTTAGGCCACTCACGTCTTTAGTGGTGTTGTCACGGTGTTCCTACCTCGTGAGACGAACAGGCCCCAGGCGGTGGCTCCGGCTGCAATAAATTTACTAGGAGTAGTAATTGAGGGTCGTCAGGTGGGAATGATGCGCAGACTTGTATGAATGATCCAACGTCGTTTTATTAACTTATCTTGGTAGGCAGATAACTAGTTTCATTCCTCAACTTGGTGTCCAGCAAGTGCAGCTATTACTTATACTTGGCAGATGCTTGGAAATTCAGGTTTCAGGCTTCCTGTTCTAAGCTGAGGCTACCTCTTAAGTCTGGCTTCCCTTGAGAGTATTGTAGTGCCTTATTGCAGGCTATATTACTCTGTATTTAGGGAGCAGCAGAGCTGAAGGTGCTCCACTGTCCTGCACATGTCCTCCCTGATCAGGGTACAGGGGAAAACTCCATGACTAAAACTTGTCTTAACTGTCATTTCCTCTCACTCTGCAGGAAGTTGGAAGTGCTTAACTTCTCTCCAGCAGAGGGGGTCAGAATGGACTAAGGACTGTACCATTCTGGTAAAACTACATCTGAATCTGCCATAGTATTTACTGACACCTGCTGGTACACCAGGTACATTACATGGGAAACAGTTGCATAACATGGAATATAATACATATTAATGCTGGTGATGACATTAATGCACAGAATTACATTTTCAAAGTAGCACACAGATAGAAGCTGGTTATGCAGAGTTGTAACACTACTCTGGGGTGTTACACTTGTACCTCACATATTAGTACATTGCTGTATATACTATATATCTGTACACACTGCATCTATTATACCTCATACCTCACATATCAGTACACTGCTGTATATACTATATATCTGTACACACTGCATGTATTATCCTTCATACCTCACATATCAGTACACTGCTGTATATATTATATATCTGTACACACTGCATCTATTATACCTCATACCTCACATATCAGTACACTGCTGTATATATATATCTGTACACACTGCATCTATTATACTTTTATAATACATGCAGTGTGTACAGATATATAGTATATACAGCAGTGTACTGATATGTGAGGTATAATAGATATAGTGTACAGATATATAGTATTTACAGCAGTGTACTGATATGTGAGGTACGAGGTATAATACATATAGTGTGTACAGATATATAGTATATACAGCAGTGTACTGATAAGTGAGGTATGAGGTATAATAAATGCAGTGTGTACAGGTATATAGTATATACAGCAGTGTACTGATATGTGAAGTATGATGTATATTAGATGCAGTGTGTACATATACAGTATACAGTATATACAACAGTGTACTGATATGTGAGGTATGAGGTATAATAGATGCAGTGTGTACATATACATAGTATATACAACAGTGTACTGATATGTGAGGTGTGATGTATAAATTACACCTCGTATCTCACATGAGTACACTGCATTGTATACTATATACCTGTACACACTGCATGTATTATACCTCGTACCTCACATATTAGTACACTGCTGTATATACTATATATTTGTACACACTGTATCGATTATACCTCATACCTCACATATCAGTACACTGCTGTATATACTATATACGTTTACCCACTGCATCTATTATACCTTGTACCTGACGTATCAGTACTCTGTGTGTATATGTCAGGTGTAAAAGATGCAGTGTGTACAGATATATGTGGACAGTCATATATTATGGTCACTGTGTTAGAGTTAAGGGCCAGTATTGGGGTTAGGGGTCAGTATTGGGGTTAGGGGTCAGTATTGGGGTTAGGGGTCAGTATTAGGGATAGGTGTAGTATTAGCATAAAGCTACATTCAGACAACCGAAAGTGTTTTGCAGTCCCCAAATTGTGGATCCGCAAAACACAAATACTGGCCTTGTGCGTTCCACAAATGCCTATTCTTGCGGACAAGAATAGGACATATGCGCTATTTTTTTGGGGGAGGAACGGAACTATGTATGCGGACAGTACATGGTGTGGTGTCCGCATCTTTTGTGGCCCCATTGGAATGAATGGGTCCGCACCCGTTCAGCAAAATTGTGGAACGGATTCAGACTTAGAAATATGGTTGTCTGAATACGGTCGTCTGAATGCACCCTTAGGGCCAGTATTAGAATTAGGGTCAGTATCAGTTAGGGGCCAGTACTGGGGTTAGAGGCAGCGTTAGGGTACATTCAAACAACCGTATTTCCATTAAATTCAAAGGGGCCGCAAATCTGTAGTTTCATTCCGCAAGCCCCGCAAAAAAAAGATAGAGTATGTTTTATTCTTGACCACAATCGCAGACAAGAACAGGCATTTCTATCATAGAGCTGGGCATGTGTGTTCCACAAAATGTGGAACGCACACGGCCAGTATCCGTGTTTTGTGGATCCGCAATTTGTGGACCTCAAAACACATATGGTCATGTGAATGTAGCCTCAGGGTTAGGGGTCTGTAGTAGGGTTAGGGGTCTGTATGGCGTAGTATTAGAGTTAGGGAAAGTATTAGGGGTCAGTATTAGGGTTAGGGGTCCAGGGTTAGAGGTCAGTACTAGGGTAGGGGTCAGGGGCCAGTATTAGAGGTCAGGGGCCAGTACTAAGGTAGGGGCCAGTACTAGGGTTAGGCTACTTTCACACTTGCGTCAGCAGGATCCGTTTGTGAGATCCGTCCCAGGCTCTCACAAACGGTCCTGAACTGATCAGTTTTTCCTTAATGCATTCTGAATGCATAAGGATCCGTTCAAAATGCATCAGTTTGCCTCCGTTCCGTCTCCATTCCGCTCTGGCAGCGTTTTGGTGTCCGCTTGACTGAGCGGAATGGAGACGGATCCGTCATGACTACAATGTAAGTCAATGGGAACGGATCCGTTTACTCATGCACAATAGTAAACGGATCCGTCCCCCATTGACTTTCAATGGAGTTCAGAACGGATCCGTCTTTGCTAAGTAAAAGATAATACAAACGGATCCGTTCTGAACGGATGCAGACGGTTGTATTATCAGGACGGATCTGTTTGTGAGAGCCTGGACGGATCTCACAAACGGATCCTGCTGACGCAAGTGTGAAAGTAGCCTTAGGGGTGTGACAGGGCCAGTATTCGGGGGTCAGGCAAGGCCAGTATTAGGGGTCAGTACTAGGGGGTAAGGGGCTAGTATCAGGGTTAGGGGTCCAAGGTTAGAAGTCAGTACTAGGGTAGGGGTCAGGGGCCAAAATAAGTGGTCAGCGGCCAGGGGGCCTATATTAGGGTTATGAGTTAATGCAGGGTCAGTATTAGGGGTCAGGGGCCAGTATTAGGGTTAGGGGTAAGGCAGGGCCTGTATTGGTGGTCAGTACTAGGTGGGCAGGGCCAGTATTAGGGTTAGGGTAAGGCAGGGCCAGTATGGGGAGTCAGTAATAGGGAGGCAGGGGCCAGTAGTAGGTTTAGGGCTGCATGTAGAGAGTATAGGGGGAGGGCAGTTTATACTTACCTGTCCAGGCGCGGTCCCACAATGCAGACCCGGCCTCTACTGGCGGGTCTGCTCCTGAGGAACGTCGCAGGCGGCGCGATGACGTCATTGCGCCGCCTACGTCACATCAATGCGCCAGCCACCGGGAGTAGTGGAGCAGGGAACCAGAGGTTCCCTTGTTCCGCCTGCGCTGGGTGCTACTGGCACAATTGTATCTGCATCTAGTGGATGCAGATACAATTGAGTTCAGGAGCCGCGGCAGCCCTGACATACACCGGTCCGGGGGGCATCTGCCCTCCTGTCCCCCGGCCCAGCTCACCCCTGTTGCCAAGGCATCTTGATATTGAAATTCGCTTGTTTAGATACAGGATCTGGGATTTCAAACAAGCAATTTGCTCATATTTTGAACAAAATTATGCACCCTCAAATGGCTGTTCCAGGACTGCATACATTAGACAAGATGTGTACTCGACTGTCTTGTCAATTATGGAGCACAAAAGATAAATAAAAGATACAATGCAATGAAATTGTAAACAAATGACTTAATATAGTTTCTTACTAAAGTCCCTGAATCTAAAGTCACTTGATCTTAAAGGGGTCGTGTCACTTTAGCAAATAGCATTTATTTTGTAGAGGAAGTTAATACAAGCCACTTACTAATGTATTGTGATTGTGCATATTGCTTCCCTTGGTAGCTGGATTCATGCTTCCATCATATTATACATTGGTTACTTCCATTTACGACCACCCTGTAATCCAGCAGCGGTGGCTGTGCTTGCACACTATAGAAAAGGTGCTTTTTCCTATGGGGTTCAAGCATGGGCATCGATGCTGGATTGCAAGGTAGTTGTAACCATGGAAAAGAGCAGTGTATAATGTGATGGAAAAATGAATTAAGCCAGCAAAGGAGGCAATATGGACAATCACAATTAATTAGTAAGTGCCTTGTATTAACTTTTTCTACATAATAAATGCCACTTGCTGAAGAGAGACAACTACTTTTAGTCACACATTTTATACAAAGGAACACTTGAAATTGAACACATGAGCGCTCACAAACTGGCGTTTTTAGTCTGCTTATATGGGTGCTTCTCCCAGACAATTTCAAACCGGACTACTGATTTGCCTTCTATTAGGTGAGATTGAGACATATTCTCAGACACATTAGTCTGTTAGCTTCAGCAGTTGCTTTATTGTGTTTGCATTTGATTAGAATATCTGGAAAGTTCTCCATGCTTCATGTACAAATGTCAGAGATCATTATTACAGCTTCACAGCAAAACAGATGAATTTAATATTCTTCATGGAATGGATATTTTGGGTGATCTTTAAACCTGCAAAATCAGGAGGAATTTTGTTAAAATTATGGATTTTTTGTTGTGGTACTAGCATGTCTCCAGTGTACTAGCATGTACTAGCATATCTTCAGTATTGACTTATACACCAAACTTGGTTATTTGAATTTTCCGATCATCACGTTCACACCCAGCTACTCCTGGGGCAAAGTTAAAACACTCCCCTCTCTCTCGGTCACATACAGTAAGCCCAGGTGCATGTTCATCTAAGGTTAAACAACTATCCTTATGCCTTTTGTAAATGGATTGTTACCATGGTCCTAGAGTTCAGGTCCTAGGAGATCTTCATGGAGAAGACCTCCAGGAATAGCCTGACACTGGATCAGAAAAGCAATCCCATCAATCTGAATTCCAGTATTAGTCAAGGAGAGCTAATTTACACTGGGCACTGTGTCCTTCAATACAGAGAAGGTTCTTTAGTGCCCAAATAGCATTCGCAAACAGTGACTTGTGGTGTAAATGCCATGTGTCCATGAAGCCATAGCCACTTGGGCTTCACACCTCTAAGGTAGGCCGTGGTTTCACGTATGATCAGTGTAGAGGAGGAAGCTGATGTCCTTTACTTCTCTAGATCACCAGGGATAATAACATATATATTCAAAGTCCAGCACACTCACAAAGTCCAGCAAATCAAAGTCCAGCACACTCACTTGAGTCTGTAATCTGACAGAGGATCCTATCAGGATCTTCTTTTTGGAACATATCACAATAAATCCAAAGAAAGAGACAACATTCCAGTAGTAGTCGTAGGATATAGCCCTCAGTTCATGCTAAATGAGATATCATACTGTGCCATCTACCAATGCTCTATGTAGATGAGAAACTCCAATTTTTATTACATCAGAGGTGCAAAGTAATCTATGGGAAAGCTACAATATGTAGACTAGTTTACCCCAGCTCCCTATGTCCTGTACAATCTAACCAAACGTAGCTGCTCTGTCGTGGTTTTTATAGATGTGACTCACATCCGTGCTGAACTTGTATGTACATCAAACCTACAAAAAGCTTTACCAATTGTGATCATACAATTGCAAATCACAGAAAGGATTACATTAACTGTAGTACAGAATCAGTTGCTTACTTAATTTCATGCACATTATGCAATAAATCATATGTGGGTAGTACATCTAGACATTTAAAAGTGCGGTTCCTGGAGTATCTTAATGGGATCTCTGGAAAGGATAATCATAATATTTTTGGGGCCTCCAGGCGTTTTCAAAGAGTGCCATGGAGAAAGACTGGCCTCCTGCAGAGTAAGTGCTATTGAGTGGGTGAAACCACCCCCCAGAGGAGGAAATATTAAACATCACCTCCTGGATCGGGAGATGTAATGAACAATGACTCTCGGCTTTTCAAAGTTTGGCCTTACTTGGTGTTTGTTTACTATGGCTTAGACCTCTGCAGTCGGTTGAAACATCAGCAATTTACAGGAGGGGATGTGTTTTTTAATGGATCTACTTCAATAAATTTTTGGATTTTATATACACTGGATCCTAATTCTTCTATTTCATACTAACATGTAACCTTTTGAACACTAGAAGACTTTACCATCCACCACAGGTAGTTAAACAATATAACATATAGCAGTGGCAATCATATACACATGCGATGTCTAATACACAAATAGAACCACCAGCTCAAAATAAGATCAAATACACATTACCCGTGGAGTAGTACACCGATCCCCGACGCGCGTTTCGCCCTATCGCTTCATCAGGAGGAATAGTTCTGGGGCAAAACCACAACCTACTTATACCCACTTAATGGACTTTAGATAAATCACCTGTATACCGAGTCTAATGCCGCCCGTAAATGCAGACCGGAAGTATCAAACCGGAAGTGAGATAGTATAGTGTAGTCTCATGGTAGAACATATAATGTTGTTATAGCATGCTATTAGAAACGTTTCCGTGGACTAATATAAGTGTCCCATGCGCTATATAGATAGATATCATCAGAATCTAAGCCCTATCTTAGGTACAATACATAACTCCGGATCCGCATACCGGAAATGACGTGACCGGAAGTAACCGTGCGCTCCAAGCTGGAACGCACGGATATCCAAGTACAATACATACATAACTCCGGGTCCCCACACCGGAAGTGACGTAACCGGAAGTAACCGTGCGCTCCAAGCTGGAACGCACGGAAGTCCAGACCGAGATTGTAGCAAGCAATCATGTACGCCTCAATCTGGAACACATACCTCCGGATATTTCACTATTGGAGCCACACCGCCCAGATCTAATGCGGAAGTGGCATACCCGGAAATGGCCGTGCACTCCAGACTGGAACGCACAAAACCGGAGACCGGAAATACAATAGGTCATACTCTATGCTCCACCATATAAAATAGAGACCTGCGATGTATATCACCGCAAATAACCCCAGGGGCACATCTCACATAGTCCATGGGCATAATCTAATATCTCTAACTCAAGGTACCCACTAAATGAGATCTATATAGTACAGTATTCATATGTGCATACATTTTTATGTGTATATATATGGTGTCTAAACATCATATCATAAATAAAAAATATAAATAAATGAATAACAAATAATAAGGTGCCATAATACAAAACATCATAAGTATATAAGTTTCTCAAATTATACAATTAATGCCCTACGTGAATAATAAAATTCCAATAAAATCTAAAATAAAATATCCCAAGTGTGTCCATTAACCTATTACAACACCTACCAAGGTCATAATGCCTTAATATAAATAATAAATATATGAATCATGTCCCCTAAAATTACGTGACAGAAAACAACAACAAAACACCAAACAAACACACAAGACGAACATACTGACAAATAAATAAAGTGCAAGTGCCACACGTGAAAAGTGCCCAGTGCTCACACTACATAGAATAATAATAAAATAAACAACTCCGTGATGATCAAATTACCATTATATAATCAACCCCATCATATTATATAGTCACAACATATTAAATCACAAAATATTGAAATATTCAAATATGATATAATATAAATATCTATACATTAATATCTAACTGTGTATCAAATCTCCCTTTCTCTTTCAGAGTATACATTCCATTCAATCGTCCTATATGATCAATTAAATCTGTAGGTCCTTTCATGTTCAATCCAACGTTGTAAAACTACATTCATTCTCCTCAGGTGAGTATCACCCTCCTGTTAGGTTCCCATTGGTTGCTTGGTTTGCAGCACATTTTTGTAAAGTATACAAAAAACTATACATTAACAGATGCTATACAGCGGTATCCAGTCACTATACAGTTCCATTGTAAAAAAAAAAAGTACTGTATATTGTATACGTTTTTCTACTGGACTTTGCAGGTTAAAAAAGCGTGGTGAGCTATCTTTTTGTATAGGCGCCAAGAGGTTGCCATGAGGTCACAGCGACCTCCTGCAGCGGATGTCGCGTGATCACGTCATCTCACAAGAATCAGTGAAGGAGCGTGGGCATGTCATGTGGATCTCCTGCGCTGGGACGCGACAACACAGGCCACAGATCCAAAGAGGTCTTTGGCCTGCAGGGCAGAGGGTAGTGGGGAATGGGAGTGAGGTAAGTTTTTTTTTTTTTTTTAACTAAACACTGACCAACTGGAGGCACCAAGAAAACGAGGGGGGGGGGATTTAATAATTGCACTAAGGGAGGTAGCATTGTATACTGCCACTAAATGGAGCATTATATAATGGCACTGGGGGTTTTGCATTTTATACTGGCAAAAGGGGGCGTTATATACTGGCATTGTGGTGAGCTATGGATGTTATTCACTCCTGGGTAGGAAAGGGTAGTCACGGTTGTCATGGGCGATGGCACGGGGGTAAGGGCGCAAGAGGTTCTGTAGTACCTTTCCCAGGGTGAGCTTACTCACAGAGAATACTCCAATGAAGCAGTGGTAAGGTTCAAAGCAACTTGGTAATTTATTGTAGGAACTTGCAATACAGTGAACGGTCTGTCCCTGGTAGTAACCAGGATTAATGATGGCAATAACACAGTCTCTTTCAAGATCAGGTAGAATATGATGCAGGAGGATACTTGATATGTCTTTTGATCTTTCAGAGCTATTTGTCGCTTTAAGAAATATACTGACTAATTATAATATACTTGAGATAAAGACTTGAAACTGAAACTTGACTTTAGATACAATCACAGACCTGATCTGGGATGCTTCAGCCGGATGGCACAGGACTTAGAACGGAGACTTAAGACCTTGAGAACGTTACGTGTCGTCCAATCCGGTGACCGGGGAGACAGCGTGTGAGCCACTGACACGAAAGTCAGGTTAAGTGTTGGCAGGAGACCAGGAGGACCCTCAAACATGTGCTCCTTACCACAGCAGGCGGTGCAATATATAACAGATGTGCCTTGCTGAACAGTGTGAGGTCTGTGGAATCCAATCCAGCACAGATTCAGGCTGAGAGGTAGTTTTGGCAGGCTTGGGCCTAGTTTTAGGGAGACATAGCATGCAGGAACCAGCCTGGTTGAGTCCCTGACTGGACTGCCCACTACACTAAGGGCTCCACACCACTTAGCAGGGTGGTGGGGGCGGAGTAGCTCAACCTTCTGGCTCACCATTGGTTCAGTGGTGAGTTGCAGAAGGCCACATGATCAAGTATCCTCCATTTAGGAAACACATAAGTTAGGACCAATCAGATTACAGCTATGCTGTATGTGGAGACAATGATGTCATAAACCAGGAAATACATAATATGCAAGGGTGTAATTACACAAAATGACCATTAGGTGGTGCTAAAGTATAAGGAGTGATATGCTTTATGCAGAAATACACTGTAAATAGGAGGTTTTACCACATTAATGTAAATGACCATACTAAACTCTCCATGGTAGTTGTCAATGGCAACAAAATACCATTTGGGGCCATTACAGCATTAGGGGGGAAGGAGCATAATATACTGGCACCTGGGGGGAAGCATTATATATGCTGGCACTAGAGGGGGGATGGAGGAGCATTATACATTGGTACTACGGGGGGACATTATATATATAAACCGGCTCTATGGGGGATGGAGGAGCATTATATATTGGCACTACAGGGGGCATATTTATATATTGGCACCACAGGGGAGTTGCAAGGGGGCATCACAGCTACATGAGGCCCTGCTGAAGGGGCATTATAAATACTGGGGGCAGTATGGTGGCATTATTACTACTGGGGTACTGTATGAGAATTATTATTATTATTGAACAAATTATGAAGGCATTGCTATTAATGGGGTACTCTAGCACCATTACTATCTGTATTTCACAGTTATTTCTGACAGTATAGTGTTTGTGGGCAAGGGGGAGCACAGCAGGCAGAGTATTGGTGGTAGCAGCAGGATGACAGTATCCTCTATAAATTTTGGGGCTGATCTCAGGTCTGTATAAATTTGAAGGCTGATTTATAACAGTAGCCCATGTACTATGTGCCATATAGTAATACTAGTGTCTTCTTATGTGGCAGAGGGGCTGCACACCCCTGACCAAAGACATCTGCGTGTGATGGTCTGGACCAAATGTTGGCTGACAGGGTTGTTTTGAATGAAGGGATGAAGATCATATCAGACACTAGCCTAATTTCTCATCACACCTGGGACTGTGAGCCCCATTGGCTTAAAGGGGTTAACTGTGTGCCACTGCAGATAATTAATGACAGCTCAATAAGCTGCATGTGACCCAGTGCTGCTTGGGGGGGGGGGAGTAATTGCTGCATCCAATCATTGGCTGCAGAAACAGGTAATACTCATCCAAAGAACAGAGTGCGGTGAACAGAAGCAGCCACTACTGGGTAGCAGAGAGCAGGTAAGCATGCTTCCATCTACATGGTAAAAACC
The DNA here is from genome assembly GCA_900303285.1 of Rhinella marina. Lineage (NCBI taxonomy): Eukaryota > Metazoa > Chordata > Amphibia > Anura > Bufonidae > Rhinella > Rhinella marina. The sequence continues at coordinate 50,248 of ONZH01013394.1, forward strand.
TGGTGAACCCCTGCAACTATATGAGCAATACATATCTTTAACCCCTTCCAGAGACATGCTGTACATGCATGGTGTGTTTATTGGGCATTAACAGAAGCTGTGGTTTCCCAATCTGGGACAGGGGTCTGGCTGTTACTGACATCCAGGCCCATGCTGTTTCTGCCGGCATCACTGAAAACTTTGTTGTGGTGGATTAACCCCTTAGATGTCGCAGTCAGACCTGACTGACTCATCTAAGGGGTTTACATAGGGAGGGAGCTCCCTCTCTTAACCCATCAGCATCAGAATGGTTGTTGGCTGCCATGACACCTAGAGGACTTACAAAGGTCTCCGGGTCTGCCATGTATGGAAGCCTATGAGGCCCAGCCCCCAGACTGGGTTTAGTAAGCAACTGTCAGCGTGACATTGATAATTTGTTTCAACGCAGTACAATACAGTGGAATTCCCATATTGAGACTAAAAAAATTTAAAATTAAAACTTTTTTTTTTTTAAATAATAAAATAAGACATTCAAGTGTAAAAAAGCCACCTTCCCCTCATCAAGCAATTGACATACAGTAGTTGGAAAACTTGCCATTCTCATCTTGCACAGACACCTGCTCATTAATTTCTGCAAAATACCTGTGGTCAGGGATTAAGATGCTCAAGCCACCTCTTGATAAATAACTTGAGGGGTATAGTTTCCAAAATGGGGTCATTTATCAGGTTTTTCCACTGTACAGTGGAACCTCTGGATCTCTGCAACTCTGAAACAACCAAAAACCATTCCAGGAAAAGCTGCACTCTAAAAGCCAAATGACAGTCTTTCCCTTCTGAGCCCTACCAACTTACATCTACATTTATGGCATTTCTGTATTCAATATAACCTACCTATGAATTCAAGTAGTGTGTGCTTCCCGGTCCCTGCGCCACAAAAGACAGAATATGTCCTATCTTTTGCCGCATCTTGCGGATTGCAGAACTATTGAAGTCAATAAGTCCACACTGCAATGTGGAGTTCACACAGCCAGTACGCATGTTTTTTGGACTTGCAGTATGTGGTCTGCAACATGGGCACGGCTGCACTACGGTCATGTGAATGGGTTCAAAGTCATACGTCAGATTTGTAAAGATGGGCTATGTTAAGAAGGTAAAAAATGACTGTGTCTGGAAAGGAATAAAAACCATAGTAATCCCACAAAAACCCTGCAATTGTGACTGCTGTTACCTCTATAGTTAGTTCACTGGTTCTCCTGCATCCCCTACCTCAAAGTTCTGCTTGATCCTCTCCGGCTTAAAACTCTTCGCAACAACCACTATCCCCCTCTGTAGCATGTGTCTCATCGCCACTTGGGCAGGAGTTCGGTCATGTTTTTTTGCAATGGCATTAAGCACAGGGTCCTCCAGCAGGATTGGGGCACTCTCGTCAATCCTGAAAAATTACAGTGTAAATAGGTTTAAGTTAAATGCATTAAATTTTACTTAACAAGATTAAAAGACAATGATTTGGTCAATCTTGAAATAGTTGGAACATACTGTAGATAAATTTAAAGTGATATACACTGAGGGCTGTGTTAGACTGGTAGATGAGGCTGACGATCGTTGGGAAGGAAGACAACTGCTATGAGGAGTAGTGATGGCTAATGCCATCATTCATCCCCATACAGAATCATTATTTGTCAGCACCAGAGCATGATTAGATGGCATGATCTGCTCCCGGCAAACAATGATTTTTGTGACTTCATAAAAGATACGATTACCTGATGAATGAGCGTTTCCTGCATCATCATGAGGCTAAAATAAAGGCAACATGGTGCCAACTGGTGCTGCATTTGTATGTAAACATGTTTGTATTGAAACAATGAATAGGGGAAAAGGAAAGACTTTAACGTTTGATTGGTAGTCATGGATGCAACTTTGGTTTGTCGAATTCAGAGTGTTCTTCTTACCAATTAACATTACGAGTTGAGCCCAGCACCCCATATGCCTCCAGAACTATGTTGTGTGTCATACAGAACTCCAGCAATTTTGACTGATTCAAATAAAGGTGACACTCAACCTGAAGATGGACAAAATGACTAAAATGTAAGGATGGTTGGTGCACCTGCTGAATGCAAAAAGATATGGATGGGGTATAAGGGTAGGATTCTGCAGGAGACAGAATATTTCTGCCTTACCTGGTTGCACACAGGTTTGTATCTCAGTCGTGGCATATTGAGGATAAGCTCCAGTTGTTTGTGGTTGAAGTTGGAAACACCTATAGATTTCACAAGCCCAGCTTCTTTGCAATCCTCCATAGCCTGAAAAAATCTTCAAAAATTAAACATTACAGATACATCTTTCTCTGCTAGTTTTTGCTGGTGCTGCTAAGTAATATGAGGACTGGGAGATGAAAAGTGTTAAGAGCTTTGAGCTTTTGGCCAAATATTTATCACCTATCCACTGGATACTGTAGGTGATAAATGTTAGATGAGGGGATTCCACGGCAGCAAGACATTTGAATAGAGTGGCAACAGAGCATGCACATTGCTCTCTCAATCAAATTCTATGCGAATGATGGAAATGGTCAAACAAAGTTATGATACCCCAGGGGGAGGTGCAATTGGTGGGGATCTTGACAGTCTAAAGGAGAAATCATCTACAACAGAGCTGATGAATACACTACCGGAAAATGAACACTTGGAAAACTGAACGTGATTGAGCTGAGTTGACGAATATAAACTGCTAGGTCAATGATCACACAACCAAGGTGGTGTACACTTTATTTTGGGTTCTGCAACAGGGTATATGTTGAGGCAGGGTCATATTAGTACTGGGCAGCACCTCCCCTTTCTGCCAATCTGGCATGGTAATAGTCATCCAGATGCTCCTGCGGTATGTTATTTCAAGCTCTCTCAAATTGGACTCGTAGTTCAGTTAAGGTGGTTGATGGCTGCTGTGCATGGGAGATTTGTAGTAGCCCCATCCAGTCCAAGACATTGGCAATGGGGGACAGAGCTGATGATCAAGGTGGAGCTGCTGAATACCCTGAAGAGCATGTTGTGTAGTGTGGGCAGTGTAAGGTAGGGTGTATCTAACATCATGTCTCCTAACTGAGTAAAAAAAGGCAGTAGGACTGGTTCCACAGTGACCTGGACACAACAAAGGCTGGTCAATGTTCCCTCCACTAATACCAGAATGGGAATGGCTATGGTAGCTAATGGCGCCCCACACAATGACACCTGCGGTTGGTCCTGTGTGTCTCTGCACTATGCATCATGGCAGTGGTCAACTCCAACCCTCATGCGCACTCTGATGTGGCCATCACTAGTTCCAAGGCAGAGCCTGCTTTCATCACTGAACACTATTGTTTACCATTCATGCCTCTAATGGGCTCTCTCGTGACACCAGTGCAAGTACCCTAGGTGATGATGATAGGTCAGTGGCAAACAAGCTAGTGGATTGCATGAATGCAATCCTTCTTCAAGTAGACACAATGACACAATGTATAAAAGTAAATTTGAGTCAATATGTTTTACCATTATATATATAAAAAATCCAAAATTTGGAAAAATTCACTATTTTCTAAATTTAAATTTCTCTGTTTTTAAGACAATTGGTGATATCTCATAAAATAGTTAATAATTAACATTTACCATATGTCTACTTTATGTCTGCATCATTTTGTGAATGTAATTTTATTTTTTTAGAACGTTAGAAAGCTTATATTTATAGAAGCAAATTTTAAGGAAATTTTTTAAGGACCAATTGAGTTTTGAAGTCACTTTGTGGGGCATACCTATTAAAAACCACTCATAAATTACCCCATTTTAGGAAATACACACCTCAAGTTATTCAAATCTGATTTTACAAACATTGCTAACCTTTAACATATTTCACAAGAATTAAAGAAAAATTGAGGCACAATTTCACCTTTTTTTCCAGATTTTACATTTGAATCTATTTTTTTCCTGTAAGTCAGCAAGAGTTAACGGCCAAACAAACCTCAATATTTATGACCCTGTTTATGTAGTTTACAGAAACACTCCATATGTGGTCATAAACTGCTGTAGTGGCACACAGAAGTTCACAAGCGGTAGGAGAAAAAGCTCCACAAATTTTGTTAAGCATTTTCTCCTGAACACTGCAATATGTAGTCAGAAATTGCTGTTTGGGCACATAGCAGGGATCAGAAGAGAAGGAGCGCCATATGGTTTTTGGAGTACAGATTTTGGTGGAATGGTTTATAGGTGCCATCTTGCTATTGACCAGCCTCTGGAGACCAGTACAGCCATTTTCTGACAACCATACATTTTATTTTTCTCTCAATGGATCTCTATCATTGGTTCTATGTTGGGGTACATACAACTTTTCTTTTACTAAGCTTTTTGGGAAGCAGGATAAAGAAAATGCGGCAACTCTGCCATAGCTTTTTGTGTTTTGTTATTGCGGCGAAAACCATGTGGGAAAAATTACATGTTATGTTTATAAAATGGTCAAACAGGGATCTGGGGGAGTGTTTATTTCAATAAAATGTTTTATACTTGTGTGTGTGTATTTTTTTTTTACAATTGTATTTTTTTTTTACAATACTACAGTTTTAGTAATTATGGCTATCTACAGACGGCCCTGATTACTAATACTGGGCTTAGTGCTTGGCCAGCACTAACCCCAACATCTATTACCTCGGCATCCACCGCCACCAGGGGTGCCGGGAAGAGCCGGGTACCCGCAGGACCGGACCTTCTAAATTGAGGGTCTGGCTCTGGGGCGGCTGCAGGCTGGTACCATTAGGCTGGGAAGGGCCAATAACCGTGTCCCTTCCCACCCTGGTAGTGCCAGGCTGCCGCTGCTGGTTGTATCTGGCTGGCGAAGGAAAAAAGGGGGGACCCCACGCCATTTTTTTACAAAAATAATTAAATAATTTTTTTAAAAAATAGCGTGGTTTCCCCACCTTTTTTCCTTCGCCAGCCAGAAACAACCAGCAGCGGCAGCCTGGCACTACCAGGGTGGGAAGGGACACGGTACTTACCTGTTCTGCACTGCCGCTGCCATCAGGTTCCACGTTCCACTGTCTTCCCTGCCGGCGCACACTATGACCTGGCGCTGCGTCAGGTCATAGTGCGCGCCGGCAGGGAAGACAGTGGAGCACAGAACCTGATGGCAGCAACAGCGCAGGACAGGTAAGTATGTTTTTTTTTAAAGTGGCTGGGTGGGCTGATCTGAGGTCTGAGGGGGGACACAAGACGCTGTACAGGAGCAGGCCGGGCCATTAAGGGGGTGCTCTGGCAGGGCGCCCCCTTAACTGCCGGGAGTGAAGCGCCCTGTGCAACCGCACGGGTCGCACACCCCAAAGGCTGGCCCTGTTGTTGACAGGCGCCCGGGCCCCCCTTTCTTGACGAATCTGCCCGGGCCCCCCACAGCAGGTTCTGCTGTACCCCCCTGATGGCGGCCCTGTGGACTAGGTCTAGTCCAAAATGTGTTGATTGTTCTGTGAGGGAATATATATATATATATATATATATATATATATATATATATATATATATTACACTACATATGGATTGTTTTATCGATTTTCAACAAAGTGGTTTTATGGATGGTATCCTCCAAGTGCTGGATTTCCTCTGTTTGTGCTATGCCTTCTCATCCTCTCCGGATGCAGTAACACATAGTGATACCCTTGACGGTGTACAGAGGACCCAGTGTAGTGATAGGATCAGTGGCGTAACTAGAGTTCTCAGGGCCCCAGGGCAAACTTTGTATTGGGGCCCCCCACCCCCATTAACCCGCAACCCCATTACCCCGCCCCCTCCCCTTGCTTTGTATATATATATAATTTGGCCCCCACCCAGACTGTATATATTTCTCTTGCCCCCACCCAGACTGTATTTATTTAATTTGGCCCTCACTCGCCCAGACTGTATATATTTAATTTTGACCCCTGTCAAAATTGGATGATTGGCTGCCTCTGCCCCACTTTCACTCTGTATATATTTTATTTTTTTTGTGGCCACCTCTTATATGGCTGGTGCGGGAACCCCTTTCTAAATTACGTTCATAGGGCCACTGCCAGGTGCCCCCAGTATGGCACAGCCTCTGCCAGACAGCCACCCTCTCTATATAGATTTTTTTTTTGCCCCCCCCTTTCTAAATTCAATTCGTAGGCCAGGTGCCCCCAGTATGACGCGCAGCGTGTGCATATCTAAAAAAAAAAAAAAAAAACAACTTACCTGTGCTCTGCTCCGTTCTGCGTTCGATACTCCCGTCTCACTGGCAGCATCATAACGTCTTCCCGCGAGACCCGTGACCTCCAGCTCTGGGTCTCGCCAACAGTGAGAAAGGGTGTATGTATAGGGATGTGCGCAGCGCAGCCCCACTATCCACTAACTTGATAATTAGGCCAAGCAAAGCAGAGGGGGACTGGGCAGGCTAAAAGCACTTGCGGGCCCCCCCTCCCGCCAGGCCCGGTCGCGGTCGCACCCTCTGCGACCGCGATCGTTACGCCCCTGGATAGGATCATTCTATACCTGGCCACTGCATTACCATGAAAGTATAAAGGCCTGTATAGGAGCTGTATACACTACAGAACAGATTTTTTTTATAAATACTATTTATAAAGTTGCTTCATTTTTCATTTAAAGGGGTTGTCCAGGATAGGTAATCAATATCAGATCAGCGGGGCTCCATAAACCAGCATCCCCGCCAATCAACTGTATTTTTGAGATGGCGTACAGTGCACATGTGCCGTTTCCCTTCCCGTTCACCGCTGCTGTCTATGGTCTTTGCCATAGACCACAGCAGCAGACAGGAAGAGAGACGGGAGACAGCACATGCGCACTGAATGCCATCTCCTCGTACAGCTGATCTGATATTGTAAAAGCCTGGACAACCACTTTAAGGTACACTGGAACAGTGCTGCAGTTGTGCCAAAGTTTTCTGGGTTTAATTTATACACTGTTCACTGTGCAGTCAACATGTCAGTACCAATCTCATAGTTTTGTTATGTTTTAATACTAAAAAAAAGAATATTTGAAAATTAGTTTTTTTATCACCACTACATGACTGTGAATTTTTTTTCACAGTTTTGTCTAAGGAACTATGTAAGGGTTCACTTTTCATTTTTGTCATTTTTTTCCAGCGGCAACGACACCAACAAATTATGATTTGGTCATTTTGATTTCTTAGTGTTTACTGTATAGCATACATACTTTTATGTTTTAATAATGTGAGCTTTTTTTTTCAGGTGCTGCAATACTAGTGATTATTTTTTATGTCAAATTGTATTTTATATATGTATTATAGTATTGTTTATTTTTGTGTTTTTATGATTTTTCTTTTACTTTTAAGAACTAACCCTTCCCAGGGAACTTGTACTTGCGATGGTTAGATCGCTAATACCATACACTGTAATAATTTACTATTTTATTCCAGGGGAAAATTGTGTACCTATCATATTCTCAGCACCATGACGCTTTAATAATGAATAATAATATTAATCAATGCCTGAGGCAAGGCTCAGCAAATTATTTACTGTTGCAGGCCTGGGAGTTCCACAAGGCTCCTGGATGTCATAGCAACAGAGTGACTCCTGCAATCTCCCCCTTCCTCTAAATGACTGCTAGTATGCCATGGTTGCAATTGACCATAGCATCTGACAGGTTGTAAATTTCCGTGATCGGAGTTGCCTCTGATCACGAACACTGCTGGAGGATGGCAGCTGTTGTCTGGTATGATGTTTCTGTGTTGCCCCTTTAATGACCTGACTTCCACCTATACATGTATGACTGATATCGGAAAGGGGTTAAACATGTGGGGGGGGGATTTATTAAAGTTGCTACAATATGTGTAGAAAAGTCATCTTACACCGACGTATGTTTTGATAAGACTGGTGTATGAAACATCCTTATTAACATTCTTCCCTTGGTCTGGAAAGTTAAAATGCTCATTACAACTCACAGAGAAATAAACCAGTATAGTAAGCATGGAGGAACACTTCAAATTCTGATACCTCTAGATACCCATAGGTTAGACTTCTATACATATTTTGGGATTAGTCTCCATACCTTCCAGGTGTCTCGAATATCAGTATTGTGATAAATCAATTTTCCACTTTCATCTGTTGGGTGTGGATTGTCACCGGGCTTAAAAGCAAGATAGAAAATCATGAAAATACACAAACAAAACACACAAAATTTAGTATCAAAAAGAAGGAAGACCATGAGACCTGCCCTACAGTTGCCTGTCCAATTCAAGCTCTGATCAATTAATAATATTTTGGCAAAATTTTGGGGTTTGTGTCCAGACCTTAAATTCCATGGGATTGTGAATAAGAAAGAGATCCATATAACTCAGCTGTAGATCCTTCAATGACTTCATAAGAGCAGGGCAGACCAACTCCGGGGACTGAAAGGTGCTCCAGAGCTAGAGTAAGGGGGAAAAATATAAATAGTCTGAAAATCTTATTATGAGGTAATCAATTCTAAATTAATCGTATTCAACCTCAATTTTTTTTAAATTTGTGTTGCATCCACATCTGAATTTTAGATGATTCCACTGAATCAAATGGTTGACTGTAAAGACAATTTGATCCACAATCAAATTTTGAGTGATTTGCTCATTTCTACGTTTTATCAAAGTAAATATTATTTTAGGTGGAATGCTGGATGAGAAACACTGTAATAATGGCAGTTACCTGTCACTTGTGTAGGAGACCAAGATAATGGCTGAAGATCACACCAACTGATCTGTCTAGGGAGGTACAGTACATCAACTGCTATTACCTTGCCAGTGTAGAACACATCCTCTCTTTTCACCGTCCCATCTGCGATTTTTGAATTGATTGCTCGACCAACCTCAACCTCATTGCCGTATAAAAATGCAGAGTCAATGTGTCGATACCCAACCTCCAGAGCAACTTTCACGGCCTCTTCCGCCATAGACTTTGGGAACTATAAGTAATTATATGGAATAATTGTAGCAAGTAACTTAGAAGTATAGGGCTCTGTGTTACATTTCATAAAATTCCATTTGGTACAAATAAAATCAATGTCACGGCCAGCATGTTCTCTGACAGTAGCAATATCACTTATCTTGTCTCTGCATCTGGTCTAGATCTTCACCAAAGCTTCTTCCAGCTAAAACTCAACTGCTGCCACATCATATATTGTTCCTACTATTTCCCCTGCTATTGTACCTGCTGTGCTGCCCCCTATGTCTATAATACTGCACCTGCTGTGCTGCTCCATACAGTATGTCCATAATACTGCACCTGCTGTGCTGACTCAAGTGCTCGCTGTTCACTAATATTGTCTGTGCTGCGTCCTCTTGTACTATATTGGCGATACTCCATGAATTAAGGCTGCAGCTCACCCCATGCAGGCTCGGACTGGCCCACAGGTGTACAGGTGAATCCCCCGGTGGGCCCCTGAGCAAGGTGGGCCCCTAGTCTCCCACCCCTTGCACAAGTGGCACATAACACAGTAGACTTACTGTACTACATACTTATATTCAATGTACAGCCCCTCAACCATCCTATGTTCATATAAAAAACTTGTTAGATTTATTATATTTGAATGTATCCGTACAGTGGGCCCCCAAAATAATTTTTACTGGTGGGCCCTAGGTACCCCAGTCCGACACTGACCCCATGCATTACAGTATACCTGCTGCATTGCCGTGTATTGTGCATGCTGTGTCCAATATACAGTATTTTCCTTGCTGTACCTCCATATTGCGCCCTACTGTATCCCCATGTGCATTGCATTAGGAAAATCTTCAGACCCTTTGACATTTTTCACATTTTGTTATGTTGCGGCCTTTTGGTAAAAAAAAATTAAAATTGAGCCCCCCGCCAAAATGCACTTGATCCCCCTTTAATAAGAAAGTGAAAACAGAATTTTGGAAATGTTTGCAAATTTATTAAATAGGAAAAACTACACATTTGCATGGACATCAGTATTCAGACTCTTTGCTATGGCACTTGAAATTTAGCTCTGATCAGCTTTGAGATGTTTCTACACCTTGATTGGAGTCCACCTGCCATAAATTCAGTTGATTAGACATGATTTGGAAAGACACAGCCCTGTCTATATAAGATCTAACAGCTGACAATGTATATCAGAACAAAAACCAAGCCTTGAGGAAGAAAGAATTGCCTGTAGAGCTCAGAGACAGGATTATGTAGAGGCATATATCTTAAGATATGGTAAGATATTGGTAAAAAGGTGACCAAGAACTCAATGGTCACTCTGGCTGAGCTCCAAAGATCTAGTGTACAAATGGGAGAAACCTCCAGAAGCACTCCAGCAGTCTGGACTTTATGGCAGAGGGGCCAGAAAGAAGCCTTTTCTCAGTAAAAGACACATACAAGTTTGCCAAAAGATTCTGTGGTCTGATTAAATTAAGATTTTTGGCCTTAATTCTATACTTGTTTGAAGCAAACCAGGCACTGCCCAATACCATCCCTGCAGTGAAGTGTAACACCCCAGAGTGGTGTTACCACTCTTTCTGCCCTGCTTCTATCTGTGTTTGCTAACTTTATATCATACTATGCATCTTATTCCAGGACCTGCAAAAAATGTGTATATCCATACAATGTTTGCAACTGTTTTAAACATAATGTGCCTGGTGTACCAGCAGGTGGCAGCAAAACTAAGGCAGAGCTACTATATAGTTATTCAGAATGGACCTTTCCTCTTCCATTCTAACACCCCCATTTTTCAGAGAAGTGGACTGTTCCCATTTCCTGCAGTGAGGGTGGATCCAGTTAGAACTAGTGAGTCTGCAGCTAGGGGAAGGGTGTGCAGGACCGTCTCTGCTGGACGTGCCCCTGCCGGCCAGAACACCTTCAGCTCTGGTGGCCAGAAAAACAGAGGATTACAACCTCAGCAGCCAGGAGATGTTTCCCTGGCACAAGTGAAGTCAGAACAAGCAGAAAACTGCAGCATTGGAAGAAATCCAAGTTAAAGAAAGTTAGTACAGCAGTAGGGTGGCCATCCGTCCGTTTTTTGGCCAGACAGTCCGGTTTTTGGACTCCTAGTCCTTCGTCCGGCTAAAGGCCAGGACGGACGGCCAGAAGTCCTCCTTTTTAGGGGTGCAGGAAGCAATGAGCGCTTCCATCAATACAGAGCTGGGTCCTGGTACTCACCGCTCAGCTCCTGCGCTCCGGTACCTTCATTGCTGGTCTTCCTGTCTGCGCTGCACACGCCTGACTGGTACAGCGTCAGAACGTAGTGCGCGCTCTCTGACCTGACGCTGCACGCAGTCAGGTGACAGTGCAGCGCGGGAGTGAAGAGATAAGAGCGCCGGAGCGGAGCTGCAGCCCAGGAGAGGTAAGATTTTTTTTTTTATGGGGCACAGTGGACTGATCTGAGGTCCAAAGGGGGCACTACAGGCTAATCTGAGGTCTGAAGGGGGCACTACAGGCTGATCTGAGGTCTGAAGGGGGCACTACAGGCTGATCTGAGGTCTGAAGGGGGCACTACAGGCTGATCTGAGGTCTGAAGGGGCACTACAGGCTGATCTGAGGTCTGAAGTAGGCACTACAGGCTGATCTGAGGTCTGAAGGGGGCACTACAGGCTGATCTGAGGTCTGAAGGGGGCACTACAGGCTGATCTGAGGTCTGAAGGGGGCACTACAGGCTGATCTGAGGTCTGAAGGGGGCACTACAGGCTGATCTGAGGTCTGAAGGGGGCACTATAGGCTAATCTGAGGTCTGATGATGGCACTGTGGGCTGATCTGAGGTCTGAAGGGGGCACTGTGGGCTGATCTGAGGTCTGAAGGAGGCACTGTGGCCTGATCTGAGGTCTGAAGGGGGCACTGTGGGCTGATCTGAGGTCTGAAGTGGGCACTGTGGGCTGATGTGAGGTCTGAAGTGGGCACTGTGGGCTGATCTGAGGTCTGATGGGGGCACACTGGGCTGATCTGAGGTCTGAAGGAGGCACTGTGGGCTGATGTGAGGTCTGAAGGAGGCACTGTGGCCTGATCTGAGGTCTGAAGGGGGCACTGTGGGCTGATCTGAGGTCTGAAGTGGGCACTGTGGGCTGATCTGAGGTCTGAAGGGGGCACGCTGGGCTGATGTGAGGTCTGAAGTGGGCACTGTGGGCTGATCTGAGGTCTGAAGGGGGCACGCTGGGCTGATGTGAGGTCTGAAGTGGGCACTGTGGGCTGATCTGAGGTCTGATGGGGGCACACTGGGCTGATCTGAGGTCTGAAGGAGGCACTGTGGGCTGATGTGAGGTCTGAAGGAGGCACTGTGGCCTGATCTGAGGTCTGAAGGGGGCACTGTGGGCTGATCTGAGGTCTGAAGTGGGCACTGTGGGCTGATCTGAGGTCTGAAGGGGGCACGCTGGGCTGATGTGAGGTCTGAAGTGGGCACTGTGGGCTGATCTGAGGTCTGATGGGGGCACACTGGGCTGATGTGAGGTCTGAAGGAGGCACTGTGGGCTGATGTGAGGTCTGAAGGAGTCACTGTGGGCGGATCTGAGGTCTGAAGGGGGCACAGTGGGCTGATGTGAGGTCTGATGGGGGCACAGTGGGATGATTTGAGGACCATTACAGCGGGTCCTTATTCTGGGAGCACTACTGGAGGCACTATGGGAAAATAGTTTCTATTATGGGGAATTATTACTACTACCAGGGGTACTATTGGGGGTGTTACTATTATTAGTACAATATGGAGGGCACTACTGCTAAAAAGGGATACTGGTGGAGCATTATCACTATTGGGGCACTATTACTAATGGGACACTCTAGGAGAGAATTATTAGTGGGAGCACGGTGACTATATGGGGTCCTACCTATATGGCACTGTTATATTTACAGTATAGTATTTGGGGACATTGGGGAGCACAGTGAGCGCAGTATTTTAGGCAGCAGCAGGATAACAGTAAAAGTGGGTAATCTATGATGTCTTTGTGGCAGAGAGAAGATGGAGCTGAAAGAAGTGTCATGGCGGTGTGGGCCAAATAGAGAAGATGAGAAAAGAGAAGATCTACATCAGGAAGACGTCACTGGATGTAAGAGGTAAGTGGTGCTGTATCATCTTGTATGTTTGGTGCTGGTGAATGTAATGTCCATCCAGATATGTGTCACCTGCCGGTATATGGTATGTTACTGCTGCAGCCAATCAATGCTCTAATGCTGAGAACTGGCTGCAGTGGTCACATGCCATACACCTGCCCATCAGTGTGCACATCACCAGCACTATGACAGATGTGCACACTCGCCCATTACATGCCTGTCAGTCTTTGTTTACGTGGCAGCAGCAATGATGCCAGAAAGTCCAGCGTGTCACAGGCGTCACCACTGCAGCAATATAACCAAAGCATTCAATGGCAGGGAGGGAACAGCTGAGAATTGTGGATTTCTTTTCCATCTGCCATATTTTATTTTTAATTACTGAACAATCCTCTTTATTCTAACCATACTAGAGCGGTATTTTTATAGTTAGGCTTGCTGGCTTGAATTTTCACGTGGTGGGGGTGCCAGATCCCCATCCGACCTGTGTATGTGTGGTAAGAGCCAGTGGAGGTGTGATGGGTGACGGTGTACGAGCCGATAGGGGGGTGGCGTGGTTTAGCAGATTGGGGGCGTGGTTTAGCAGATTGGGGTGTGGTTTAACATGTTGGGGGTGTGGCCGAAAATGTCCTCCTTTTTGAGATGAAGCCGGTGGCCACCCTATACAGCAGTGAGCTACAGAGATATACCAGAGGATTTTTGCCTGTCAAGTTCACATGCCTAAGCCTGCTGGAAACCAAGATAAAGCCAGAAGTTTGTTACCTGGATGCAAGTTTGCCTAAGTAAAGCTGTGTTGGATTTCACCAAAAGGTCTGGACTAATTTATTACTACGACCCTCTATTATTTCCCCTATTATTGCAACCGGAGCCAAAGCCTGGGGTCCAGCCGTCTTCCAGGAAGGAGCACCGTGACACAACAGAGACATTACAATATATACGACACAATGTATACAATATTCAAAATATACCACAACAACTAGGCCTACAACTGGGCACAGCCCCAAACATTACCACTACAACCTACAATACGAGCTGTATAATGCCACAAGGAGTACAAAAACTCATTTTTACTCCAAAAAATTAAATCTTTATTCAACAATCAATTAAGATCAATAAAATGGAGGAGTCCACAGATTCTTCTTGTCACCCCTGACGAAGCCATATTGGCGAAATGTGTCGGGTGAGTGGGGGACTACACCTGCGGAAGCCTTGACGGTCACCTTGTTTGCTGGTAAAACCTGTGATGCCACTATTATTGATTCCACCTTTTTGGAGCTCTATTTTGTGGTAAACCAGTTGGTTACCTTTCATATTTGTCCATTTTTGAGCTTGTGGGGTAATTTCCTCTGCCATGGCTAATATTCTTTTGTGTGACCTATGATTAATTAATGCAGGCCTATTATATAACCATTAATTTGGATTAATTAACCCAGGTATGAGTGCATGTGTGTAGTCCTCCCACTAGTGGGGCTTATTTGCCTTTTTATATTTCTTCTTCCTGTATATGTGGACTCCTCCATTTTATTGATCTTAATTGATTGTTGAATAAAGATTTAATTTTTTGGTGTAAAAATGAGTTTTTGTACTCCTTGTGGCATTATACAGCTCTTATTGTAGGTTGTAATGTATACAATATACCACTCGGCATTCCTACACCTGGGGCAAGCGTTTTACCATCCTTAGTGGGCCCTGGAGGGAAGGTCACCCATAGCAAATTGGCGTCCGAGCGTTGTAGAAGCATGGTGGAGACATCATGCTGTGGGGGTGTTTTTCAGCTGCTGGAATAGGGAGACTGGTCCGATAAGGGACAGCTGAATGGAGCAAAGAGAGATATCCTTAATAAAAACCTTATATAGACTGTTCTGGACCTCAGTTTGGGCTGACAATTTACCTGCTAACAAGACAATGACACTAAGCACACAGCAAAGACAACACAGGAGTGGCTTGGGGACAACTCTGTGAATGTCCTTTGTGGTCCAGACAGAGCCCCAACTGAACATCTCTGGAGAGATCTGAAAATGACTGTCCAGCGACAGTCCCCATCCAACCTGTCATAGCTTGAGAGAATCTACAGTATATAGAAGAATGGCAGAAAATCCCTAAATTAACATGAGACTACCATATGTGGCATCATACTCAAGAAAACTGAAGAATGTAATCACTGCCAAAGGGGCTTCAACTAAGTACTGCGTAAAAGGTCTGAGTAAAATCTTTTTTATTTTAGATCAAGGTCACAACATATCAAAATGTGAAAAAGTGAAATGGCCTGAAGATTTTCTGAAAGCCCTGTATTCTGTACTGTACTATGAGTGCTAGGCCTTTGGCTCTTATGCCAACTGTCCCAACATTAACATACATCATCCGCTGGGCTGAATGTAATAAAGAAGGAAGGGTGAATGACAACTGGACAATTCAGGGGAAAATGTGTAAAAGTGTTACATGTAAGACTTATCAGAGTACAATGTAGTGTGTTTTCTGTTATCAGCTATTTCAGGCCAGGATAGGCTATGACTGTACAGGACTCGACAGGATGGCTGACAGGAAATACAGAAATGTATTTGCCTCCCATGATCACTACTTTATATCACATATCTCTAGCACTGAGAACCTCCAGAGACGGTTACATCCATCAGCTGCTGCTCTTATAACCTTCCTGTACTATTATACACTGCAGTGCTAATCTATTATGTCATCAGCAAATTTCTTAAACTATCGTACCTCGATAAGCTCGATAAGTGTTATTATGATATTATTACTATTGTTATTTTCAATCATAAGATACTTGGCAATTAGTAAGAGTTTCCAGCGCTGTGGATTTCATGACTGTATGAGCCAGCTTAGTTTTATAGTTAACAACTATGACAACCCACCTCTGGGGGGGCATATGTGCCGAGTCCAACCACTGGTATCTTGTGCCCATCGTTCAGTGTAAATCTGGAATGTTTTGTCAGCGCCATAATGCTGCTTGTAGCTCTGATCAGTTTTGAACTTTCTTCAGTGAAAGTCGACTTGTTGGCTGAGCACCAGCAGCACAGCTCCACCTCTTGGCTTCATTATAGCTTACTGAGCAAACTCTATTCTCTGCTGTTAGATTACACTGGGTTACTATCAGGCCTGTGCTACTTAAAGGGGTTCAACGGGAATTAAGAAAATGAAAACACGTAAATATTACTTTATTATAAATATATTCCCAAATACCTTTCATTAGTTATAATGGCTCGTTTTGTCTGGGGAGCAATCATCAGGAGAAACAAAATGGCCGCCGTCTTATTAGTACTCACAGAATCTGTCCTAATCACACAGCAGGACAAGTTACTTCACAACACTGATGTAAAGAGCTGCCTCATCCTCCTCTCTGCTCTGACTGTCAGGGAATATGGTCCTGAATACAATTGATAAGATCTTCAGCTGAATCTCTGAAGGAATGGAGATCATGAAGAGACATAAAGTAGAGGACAGGACAGGTTTTGTGTGTACTAACAGGACGGCAGCCATTTTGTTTCTCCTAATCATTGCTCCCTATCCAAACGAGCTATTATAACTAATGAAAGGTATTTGGGAATATATTTATAATAATGAAATATTTAAGTATTTTCATTTTCTTAATTCCTGGAGAATATCTTTAATGCCAAGATGACATTTTGCTGTATAATTTCAATATTTCTCTGTATAGGTCATTAGTATCTGATTGGTGGGGGTCCGACACTGGACTCGCAGTACCGTCGTCGCCCTCTCGCAGCCTTACCTAGGAGTAGGACATATGATGCCACGTTCATCGGTCACATGGTTTAGGTACAGCTCAGCCCCACTGTGAATAGGACTGAGCTCAGATACCAAGCATAGCCACTATACAATGTACAGCTCTGCGCTTGGTGAGCTGATAGAAGGCCATGGTGTTACTTCGAGCGCTGGTGCCTTCTCTAACAGCTGGCTGGTGGGGGTTCTGGTTGTTGGACCCCACTGATAAGATACTGATGAACTATGATGAAGATAGGTCATCATTTTAAAAAATCTCGGAAAACCCCTCTAAGCACAGGACGGGCCCTGGTCACACAGAAACAATCAGAAGCAGTGGCAGCGGTCACAGCTCAAGACTTCAGCAGCAGGGATGTCAAATCTAAACTATCTTCTAATTTGGATCCCACCTAGACCACATACTGCACCATTCCTTCATATTGTTTTTATTCCCGTATAGGATTTATTCTTGATCTTTCACTTTATTCACCACATTACGTCACCTCCTACAGCTGATTGGCGGGGGTGCCAGTTTCAGACCCCCACCAATGTGATATTGATGATCTATCCTGAGGCTAGGTTATCAATATAGGAGAGCCCGGAGAACCCCTTTAAGAACAGTTAATATCATTTAGGTCATTGAAAATAGCACGTTGGATAATAAATGGGAGTTGTAAGTTAAGTTCATTCTCTATTTCCTCATATACTAATATATTGGTTCACCTCACAGAACCAGAAAGGATGAATCAAATTGATAGCCAGACTACTATATTGTGGTCAAGCCATCCAATCCCTAATTCTCATCATGTTCATTAGAACTAGGGTAACATAGACAGACACTTTTAAATTACAATATATCCTTTCCGGGCTTTCTTGGTCCAGCCCAGAAATATCAAGCTTCCACATTTATAGACTGGGAGACTTTTTCTGTTCTTATTCTGTTATCCTCTAGATAGGTCATCAGTATCTGATCTGTGGGGGTCTGACTCCCAGAACACATTCCCATCAACTGTTTGATAAGCCACTGGTACTCGTAGTGTCTGACCCCCACCAATCAGATACTGATGATCTATCACTCTTGAGGATAGGTCATTAGTAAAAATATCTCAGAAAACCGTTTTGAAGAATTCCTTCAGATGAGATTGTAAAATGTACTCAGATTTTATTGTATCTTTTGCATATAATTTGCATACAATTTACATATAATTAACTTATCTTGAAACTTCTCCATACTTCTCAGATCCGAGGCCATAGTTATTTAATATCTTCTTGGAATGGATATTTTGGGTGATCTTTAAATCTGCAAAATCAGAGGAATTATGTTAAAATTATAGCTGTTATATAGTGGTTCTGATATGTCTCCAATGTTCAGTATTGACTCTTAAGAAGGGTTTACACGCTGCGAGGAGCAGCTGAATATTGGGAAGGAACAGCATTCCTTCCCAAAAACTGTCTGCTTCTTCACTGGGGGTGAAGAGCTGCATTTACATGCAGCGATCACCTCCACAGTGTGAGAATGAACGATCGCTGCTGCTGTCACTTGTCCTCAAACAGCTGCATTGTTTCAGGGCAGTAGATCACTGTTTAGAAAGCACAATCTGCTTCCCAGAAATGATAATTTACTTGCCTGCAAGAATGAGTGTTTGACCTAATGAACGAGCACTTTGCTTGTTCATCAAGCGTTAGGCTGCATCTTTACACGGACAGATTATCGCGAATGAGTGTTTGTAGAAATGTTCGTCTCCTACATTCTATCCGACAATTGGGCCATGTAAACCCGCTATTACTGTAAACCTGGTTAATTGCACCATTTTCTTGCCCAGTGCCTCCTAGAGCTGAGACAAGACACTTACCTCACTTTCAGTGACACACAGGAAGCCCTGGTGCCTTTTCATCCAAGGTAGATCCCCTATCCTCTTTGTCAAAAGGATTGTTACCATGGTCCTAGACTAGTTGTTCATCAAATCGGCCATTGTCCTGGATTCCAGGAGAAGACCTCAGGAGCAGCCTGACCGTGGATTGAAAAAGCATTAAGATTCATGTCAATTCTAGTAGCAGTCAAAGAGCTAATTTACACTGGGAACTGTGCCCTACAATACAGAGAACTGTGTGTTACATCCAAGGCCAGGCTTAGGTTCATTAGTCCCCAGCTGACATATGATACACATGTGATACACCCTCAGTTCAGACATGTGATACACCCTCAGTGACCACAAGATCAGGCACCCCTAGGCTAGGCTGTGGTTACATCACTGTATGATAAGTATAGAACAATAAGGGGAAGCTGAAAATAATGTTCTTTACTACCCTAAACCACTAGGAAAAATACCTTTAATCACGTTGATGTCCTAGAAGACCAGAAGTTTTATCATTAAACCCTTTCACTGCTTTGGACAACCAGGGAAATTCCATTAAAGGGGTTGTCCGGGCTCTGATGGGCTGGCTTTAGCGCTGCCCTAGCCATTTTAGTGGCTAGGGCAGCACTAAAGCCCGCCCATCAGTGCCGGTGACATCACCGTGCTCACTGCTAGGCAGAAGCCTCCGCCTGGCAGTGCCCGATTAGTCACCGGAACTGGTCTAAATGCCTTTGCCCTGCGCGGTTTAGTGCAGGGCAAAGGAGAGCATCGGAGCATAAAATGCTCTGATGCTCCTGTCAGGCAGGCTGCCTGGGTGAAACTAAGGGTATGAACGGGTTCAGCTCTGAACCCAGACAACCCCTTTAACTATTTCAATACCCATAATTTATTATTAACTGTTCATATTATATAGGCATTCTATTGTTGGCTGTTTTGTATGATCACTACCCAGAAATATTATTTTGTATTGTATGTCCAGAATGGGTCTATAATTTGCTGTTGGTGCCGTATTATGAATCCAATATAACATGCATCTGTAATAAAACCATATACATGAGTCCTAAAGAACATTTTAAATTTTTTGTAATGTCTTTTATTTACTTAGAAATATCCAAATAGCGTCTGTTTTGGTTCAGTCCATTGAGAGTTTTTATTTCCTCTTCACTTAACGTAAATTCAAAAACCTGAAATTGGAATGGCCAAAGATAAAAGCACCATTTAAAGGCCCATTTACACATTACAATTTTTAAACTTGACTGGAAAATATGAAAGGGTTTTTGTATACTTTTACTGGCAATTGTACTGTGTTCCATTGAATCTAAAGTAAATGAATTAACTTGATGAAAACCTCCTATTGTTCTGTGTATACAGCTCCATGCAGACCTGTGTGTATATTTATGGGTTACAAACATACCCTGTGTAGTCTGTTCCCACAGTCATGTGTTACTGGCTGTCGTGTTTTACTCTCTGTAGGGTATTAAGAAAAGAGGGCAGAAGTAATACAGATACAAAGGTTTTTGATGAAACTTTTTACACACAACAATAGGATTCTTTTTAATCAAGATTATTTGTAAAGTTGCTTATTTAAAAAAAAATCTTGGATGCATTGGGGGAATAAAGCAAAAACTGAAGGCAAATGTATACACATCTTTTAAGCATGTTTGTTGGAGTTTGGAAAGAAACCAGAGAAAATCATAGTATACACAGGGTAATGTCTATAAAGGTGTCGTATAACCCAGTGTTCCTCAACTCCAATCCTCAGGGCCCACCTGCCGGTCATGTTTTCAGGATTTCCTTAGCATTGAGCAGGTGATATAATTAGTGTCTATTCATGAGCACTTACCACAGGTATTCATTCTGTGGGATATTCCCAAATCATGACTGTCAGGTGGGCCCTCATTACAAAACTCCATGAAAATTAAACATTGATTGCGGAACATGCAGTTTCTATGTGGTTCATGGAATGAGGAGGCCCAGACCAGGAGGGTTGTCAGTATATGCTGGGATTCCCTCCCAGCATATACAAACACAGTAATAAACAAGGTAAGGAGAATATCAAAAATTGATGGAAAGCAGATGGTCAAGTAGTTCCATCCCCTGGTGGTTAGAGGTATGGTAATGTTAACCAGCACAACTGAGCAAAGGTGCTGCTATTGTTTAGGGGCACTGAGAAGGTCACTTTTACTATGTGTGGTACTAGTACCAGGACTGTGGAGTTGAAGTCGAGGAGTCAGGGACAGTTTTGAGTGGAGTTTTTGGTTGAAAAATACCAACTCCAACTTCAAAATAAAGTTATTAAATATTATTAATATTGTGTAATTAATATTGTTTTATTCAGGTTAACTTTAGAAAATGTAATCACATGAATACCATATATGTTATGTTTTATCAATTGATGGAGCTTATTTCTGAAACTGGCATAACTAGGATGCTGAAGCAACAATAAAAAAAATCAGTTATCAACTCTCGTTTGTCCCCTCCAACCCCTAAGGCCGCAATTTTGCAGATCCGCAATACCACAGACGCTGCCCGGCGTCCTGTTCAAAATGCCTATTCTTGTCCGCTGTTGCAGACAAGAATAGGACATGTTCTATTTTTTTGTGTGGAGCTGCGGCACGGCTGCCTGCTCTCATTGAAGTGAATGGGGCCGCATCTATTCCGCAAAATTGCAGAATAGATGCGGACCCATTCACACGATTGTGTGAATGGGCCCTACGTCAACAGCTGGCCACACACGCGAGACAACCGACAGTCAAATGCTCTATAGGCCAACAGCTATCTCTCCTAACCTTCCCATACAGTATATAGGTATGCTCAACCAAGCATGCTTACTTAGTAAATAGAAAGATGTAATGTCTATGTCCAGCTTAAGACTAAATCGTTCTACTTCTTCAAGGCCATTAGTTGAAATTAATCTGTGATGCACATGCTCAGTAGTAAAGTTCCTACTATCAAGACCAGAGGAGAAAGTTCACTACTGGGCATGCCTTCAGTCATCTCAAAAGAGAGAACTGGAAGACAGTATTAAATGGAATGTATCGTCAGAAAATTACCCAATATTTAAAAAACTTTTGGTTATGTAATTTTTAATTTTCCATGGCACTATCTTTATTTTAAATAAGTCCTAAAATCTTCCAGTCTTTGCTCTGGCAACCAAGCCTAATAATGGTCGCAAATTCTTGATCTCTACAGATGATGTTTAGCAGTCATTTCATTTTCGTAGCAAGCAGGATTACAATGACACCTATAACTAGATAACCAAGCATCAGAAACTTATGACATATCCAGAGGATAGGTCATCAGTTGTAAGGTCTCGGAAAATCCCTTTAAGGGTCTGATTGCAACGGTCACTGCAATGGCTCCCTATAGCTAGGCCACTGCTTCTTCTGTGCCTCCTACCTCAAGATTCTGCTTGATCCTTTCTGGTTTAAAACTCTTAGCAAGAACCACTATACCCCTCTGTAGCAGGTGTCTCATTGCCACTTGAGCAGGAGTTCGGACATATTTTTTTGCAATTGCATTGAGCACAGGGTCTTCCAGCAGGATCGGGGCACTCTGGTCAATCCTGAAAAATTACAATGGAAATACGTTTAAGCAGTGGCGTACCTAGGGTATTTGGCACCCGGGGCGGGTACTTTCTCTTTTTATTTTGTTCTATTGAACAATCCTCTAGAGGTTTCTAGAGGTTTGTTAAAAATAAAATATGGCATGTGGAAAAGAAATCAACAATTCTCAGCTGTTACATCCCTGCCATTGAGTGCTTTGTTTATATGGCTGCAGTGATGATGCCTGTGACATGCTGGACTTTCTGGCATTATTGTTGCTGCCACGTAAACAAAGACTGACAGGCATGTAATGGGCAAGTGTGCACATCTGTCACAGTGCTGGTGATGTGCACACTGATGTGCAGGTGTATGGCATGTGTCCACTGCAGCCAGTTCTCAGCATTAGATCACTGATTGGCTGCAGCAGTAACATACCATATACCGGCAAGTCCTTGCTGAAGAAATAGGAGACACATATTTGGATGGACATTACATTCACCAATACCAAACGTACAAGATGATACAGCACAGCATACCTCTTAAGTCCAGTAAGGTCTCCCTGAAGTAGATGTTCTCTTTTCTCATCTTCTCTATTTGGCCCACACCGCCATGACACTTCTTTCAGCCCCATCTTTTCTCTGCAGAGTTTGCCACAAAGACACCTTAGATTACCCACTTTTACTGTTATCCTGCTGCTGCCTAAAATACTGTGCCCACTGTTCTCCCCAATGTCCCCGAATACTATACCGCAGATATAACAGTGCCATATAGGTAGGACCCCATATAGTTACAGTGCTCCCCAAAGTCCCACTTCTCTCCCAGAGTGCCCTCATTAGTAATAGTGCCCCAATAGTGGTAATGCTCCACAAGTAGCCCTTTTAGCAGTAGTGCCCTCCATATTGTACTAATAATAGTAACACCCCCAATAGCACAACTGGTAGTAGTAATAATTCCCCATAATAGAAACCATTTTTCCCATAGCGCTTCCAGTAGTTCTCCCAGAAATAATAAGGACCCACTGTAATGTTCCTCAAATCAGCCCATTGTGCCCCCATCAGACCTCAGATCAGCCCATTGTGCCCCCATCAGACCTCAGATCAGCCCACTGTTCCCCCATCAGACCTCAGATCAGCCCATTGTGCCCCCATCAGACCTCAGATCAGCCCATTGTGCCCCAATCAGACCTCAGATCAGCCCATTGTGCCCCCATCAGACCTCAGATCAGATCGATGTGCCCCCATTAGACCTCAGATCAGACCACTGTGCCCCCATCAGACCTCAGATCAGACCACTGTGCCCCCATCAGACCTCAGATCAGACCACTGTGCCCCCATCAGACCTCAGATCAGACCACTGTGCCCCCATCAGACCTCAGATCAGACCACTGTGCCCCCATCAGACTTCAGATCAGACCACTGTGCCCCCATTAGACCTCAGATCAGACCACTGTGCCCCCATCAGACCTTAGATCAGACCACTGTGCCACCATCAGACCTTAGATCAGACCACTGTGCCACCATCAGACCTCAGATCAGCTTATGGTGCCCCCATCAGACCTCAGAATAGCCCATTGTGCCCCCATCAGACCTGAGATCAGCCCACTGTGCCCCCATCAGACCTCAGATCAGCCCATTGTGCCCCCATCAGACCTTAGATCAGCCCACTGTGCCCTTATCAGACCTCAGATCAGCCCATCATGCCCCCATCAGACCTCAGATCAGCCCACTGTGCCCCATCAGACCTCAGATCAGCCCACTGTGCCCCCATCAGACCTCAGATCAGCCCACTGTGCCCCATCAGACCTCAGATCAGCCCATTGTGCCCCCATCAGACCTCAGATCAGCCCATTGTGCCCCCATCAGACCTCAGTTCAGCCCATTGTGCCCCCACCAGACCACAGATCAGCCTACTGTGCCCCGATCAGACCTCAGATCATCCCATTGTGCCCCCATCAGAGCTGAAATCAGCTCACTGTGCCCCCATCAGACCTCAGATCAGCTTATTGTGCCCCCATCAGACCTCAGATCAGCCTACTGTGACCCCATCAGACCTCAGACCAGCCCACTGTGCCCCATCAAACCTCAGACCAGCCCACTGTGCCCCCATCAAACCTCAGATCAGCCCACAGTGCCCCCTTCAGACCTCAGATCAGCCCACCCTGCCCCCATCAGAAAAAAATAAAAAACTTACCTCTCCTGCACTGCAGCTCCGCTCCGGCGCTCCTCTGTCTTCTCTGCCCGCGCTGCACTGTCACCTGACTACGTGCAGCGTCAGGTCAGAGTGCGCGCACTACGTCCTGACGCTGTACGAGTCAGGCTAGTGCAGCGCTGGCAGAGAAGCCACTGACTACCAATGAAAGAGCTGAGGAGCGCAGGAGCTAAGCGGTGAGTGACAGGACCCAGCTCCTGCGCTCCAGCAATGAGCGTTTCCATCTGTATTGATGGAAGCGCTCATTGCTTACGGCACCCCCCTGAGAGCTGGAACCCGGGGCGGACCGCCCCCCCCTTAGTACGCCACTGCGTTTAAGTTATAATCATTAACAAGATTAAAAGACAATGCTTCAGTCAGTCCTGAAATAGTTACAATATAGGTAGACTTAAGGCTGTATTTCACTTGCCGTTTTTTCAGCATGCTTAAAAATCATTGTTTGCCGGCAGAAGATCGTGCTGTCTAAATACACTGTGTCAAAGGCAAACCACTAGACAGCATGGGGATGAGCAATGGCATAGCAATCGTTCCTCCCCATGCTGCGGTGGAGATCACTGAATGTAATAGCAGTGGTCTCCTCCGCTAGCTAGCAAGTGATTGCCAGGAAGGAATGCTTCCCTGCTGACAATCGCTTCCTCAATCGGCCTGTGTAATACAAGCTTATAAATTACATACATTAAAATTTACTTAAGAAAAACAACAACACTGTGACAATAACCCCTTCGCGCCCAGCGCCGTACTAGTACGGCACTGGGCGCGTGTTTAAAGATGGTATGGCCGCGGGTGAACTGCTGATTTATACAACAAACACCCGCGGCTTATGTCCGTGACCGGCAGTAATGACGATCGCGGGCATTTAACCCTCGGAAGCCGCTGCCAATCCTGACCACGGCATCCGAGGGCTTGAAACACTGGAAGCGCGCTCTTCCAGTGTTACTCCGACTCGTGTGGCGGTCGGGGGAACCGGAGTATGCAGCAGCCCCTTTCATAGTCAATGACTGGAGGCTGCTGCATAGACTTTCCTATCCCTTATGGAGCCCTTCTGTGTAATAGGGCTCCATAGGAAAGCATTAAAATCATCATAGACTTCAATGCTAATGCTATGATATAAGCAATCAGATGATTGCTTGTAATAGTTCCCTATGGGAACTATAAAAATGTGTAAAAAAATTAAATAAAGTTTTTAAAAAAAATCAAAAAAACATAAAAGTTCAAATCACCCCCTTTTCCCAAAATAAAAATGAAAGTAGTAAAAAAATTTAAAAAATACACATCATGGGTATCGCCGCGTGCGAAAACGCCCATATTATAAAATATAAACATTTGTTTCCCGTACGGAAAACAGCAAAACGGGAAAAAGCGTCAAAATGTCCGATTCACCATTTTTTGACGCTTTTTTTTCTAAAAAAAAATTAAATAACAGCGATCAAAAAGTCATACACACCCCAGAATGGTATCAATAAAAAGTTCAGATCACCCTGCAAAAAATGAGCCCCCATACAGCTCCGTACACATAAGTACTGAAAAATTATAGGGGTCAAGATATGACAAAAAAAAATCCAACTTTATAATTATTTTATCACTATCAAAACGCAAGAAAAACTATACATATTAGTATAGTACTATATAGTATATTAGTAATATACATGTATAGCCAGTAGAATGAAAGTAACTGGTCAGTTTTAATGAACATCGAACGCCGTAAAAAAAATTGAGTTTTTTTGCAATTTCACCCAGTTTGGAATTTTTTTTCCCGCTTCCCACTACACCATATGCAATATTAAATGGTGGCGTTGGAAAGTACAACTTGTCCCGCATAAAACAATCCCTCATACAGCTATGTGAACAGAAAAATAAAAATGTTATGGCTGTATGACGGCAGGGAGGGCAAAACGAAAACAGGAAAAAAAACCTCCGGGGGTGAAAGGGTTAAAGGTATATCATCATGAGGCTAATATAAAGGAAAGATGGTGCCTCCAGGTTATGCTTTTGTATGGGAACGAGAAACAAGGAGAAGAAAATACAACTTTTGATCAACTTTTGTTCAGTAATCGCAATTGCAACTCTGGTTTGTCCTGTTCAGAGAAAGTTTTCCTTTCAAACAGACCTGTAACTTCTCCTGATGCAGCTACAAAGGGTTTGGGTGTGGAGGAAGGAATGGGGCAGAGAGGATAGGAGTGGTAGTGCAGATGCAAGTTGTAGTTGTCAAGATGGCTGCTTTCTACATGCACTAATATAATCATGTAAATGGTAGTGTGGAACAATGATGAGGCCAGGTCTTGGTACAACAAAGCCACTGTACTTTATTGAGGCTATTCAAGTAATAGTCCGTGCAAGCACTGTATGAATCTAATGCAGTCTTTTCAGCTGACATAATTAACTCCAAAGGGTTTGTATGGAAGATGGAGGGATGAGTCCCTTTCATATTGTCTACACAAACCTTCCTTTTTCATCCTAAGAGGTGCTCTGTCTCCATCTCTGGGTATATTTACATACCCTAGTATCTGCTGTACCCCAGACCTGCTGTGAGTATCTACAAATGTATTGCATATTGTTATTTATTATATTATGTATTTTATGTATAGGCCGTGCATTCCAGCACAGGAGGAGTGGATGGCAAAGGTTGGCAAGAACAGGGCCAACCACCCTGTCCCCCCCTCTTGGTAGGGGTGGGCCTGTCCCCCTTCTTGCCAGAAGGTAGTTCTAGAGCAGCTAGAGGAGGGAGAAGAAGCACCCTGCAGAGCTCCATCTCATTACAAAAATTCTCCAGAGAGATCAACTTAATTCTACCTCAATAAAAACCTTGAAAGACAAGCACGGTGAACAGCAAAATCCTGTATTTCAGACACTGCTGCAAAGTGGGTGACTACAGCTCATACACTCAGCACCCAAACCACCACTAGGCCAGATAAAGTTCAAGTCTGAACCTGACAGTGGAAACCTATACCCAAAAGAGATAGGTTGCAGCCATCCAATCTACCTCCATACCTCCTTAACTGGTGCTAGAAAATGCACTTTGAATCTGCTGCTATTGTGTATGTACCATAAATTATATTTTGCACTTAGTAAAAAGAGACAGTTATATGTTCACTTCTGGACTCATTCATCAAACTACATTTCCACTGGACCGATCCCCAGGGAGCAATGGCCTGAGGGAGTACAATATAATAAAAAATTCTTATCAGGGCAACTACCACTCCCATCCTCTGCACTGACTCCTCAGTGGACAACAGTCAACGGCATATCCTCAGTGGACCCCTCAGGGGATCACTGCATATCCTCAGTGGACGACAGTCTTTGGACAGTGGATCCTTTCTATCCTTCTTACTATGGAGGGAATCCAGAAGCTTATCACTGCAACACATGCAGAGATGTCCGTATCCTCAATGGAGGTTCCTTTACCTTTCTCTGACTACAATCTTATTTGATACTTTTGATGCCACTAAAGCTTTTGTAAGATCTCTTCCCTTCCAAATGCTGGCACATGAATTGTCACTTTTGCTCTTGTAATTTATGAGGGAAAAGAAGTTTCCTTATGTAGCACTGTTCCATTGCTGTGTACTCGTCTGCAGCTTGCCATAGACTCCAAAAAATAAAAAAACTTTTGCTAGTTCCTCCTAGAGGAACCAACCCTACCCAGCCACAAGGGAACTCCCACTTCATACACAACCTTTGTAACATGTAATACATGAAACACAGTGAAATCAATGCTTCATTCACTTGCAGTGAGGACAATGCACTGACATGTCTGTTTTAGTAACTTCATGCATTCCCCTTGTAATAACGATTCTGGGACATCTATTCTTATGGCTCTATGTTGTGCCGTTCCTTTATTATTATTTCTACTAGAAGTCATGAATGAATTATTAGCAGTTTGTAAGATGGGAGTTACCATTTGGGAGTGTGTCATTGTACAGTCTGACACTATCCAACCAGTGCTGCCAGTGTCAGACTGTGCAGGGACATACCTCCATACCACAATGTAACCCAACACTTTTATACATGTTTTAATTTCAAAATGTATTTATTGAGTTGATGGCAAAAATGGAGAAATCGTACATAGTACATAAGAACACATAATAAATGAGTAGAGTTCTCCTATAGTTTTAAGTATATGTAGGGCACAAGTAAGCATCAATTGTTAAAACAGAACAATTATATAACATTATAGATTCATTGTTAACCCTTTCTACCCCGGAGGTTTTTTCGGTTCTGCATTTTCGTTTTGCGCTCCCTGCCTTCAAACAGCCATAACTGTTTTATTTTTCTGTTCACATAGCTGTATGAGGGCTTGTTTTTTGCGGGACAAGTTGTACTTTCCAACGCCACCATTTAATATTGCATATGGTGTAGTGGGAAGCGGGAAAAAAATTCCAAACCGGGTGAAATTGCAAAAAAAATGCTATTCCGCTACAGTTCTACGGGTTTCTTATTTACAGTGTTCGATGTGCATTAAAACTGACCGGTTACTTTCATTCTACTGGTCAGTACGAATCCGGCAATACCTAATATGTATAGTTTTTCCTGCGTTTAGATGGTGATAAAATAATTAGAAAGTTGCCCTTTTTTTTTTTTCCTTGTCATATCTTGACCCCTATAACTTTTTGGTATTTATGTGTACAGAGCTGTATGGGGGCTCATTTTTTGCGGGGCGATCTGAAGTTTTTATTGATACCATTATGGGGTGTGTATGACTTTTTGATCACTTTTTATTTAATTTTTTTTAGAAAAAAAAAGCGACAAAAAATGGCGAATCGCCATTTGGATGCTTTTTTCTGCCACACAATTCGCCGTATTGGAATTTTTTTTATATTTTAAAAGTACTGGCGTTTTCAGTCACGGTGATACCCATGATGTCTATATTTATGGTTATTTAGGTATTTATTTTTTACTTATACGGAAAGGGGGGTGATTTGAACTTTTATATCTTTTTTATTTTTTATATATTTTTTAACATTTTTTAAAATTTTTTGGTGATTATTTTAAAGCTCAAATATGAGCTCATATATTGTGTTTTGTTTTTTTTTTTCTTTATGAACAATCATGGATTTACTAGATGCAGTTAAATCCATGAATTGCTCATTTCTTATCCTGGCCTGCCATCTAGTGGCCAGAATAAGAATTGCAGTTTGAAAACTGTAATCCTCACCAGCGAGGATTACAGTTTTCATATGGTGTACAGACACCCCGATTGGCCAATCGGGGCGTCTGTACACCACCCGGAAGCGTAGGCTTCCGGGTTCAGACGCTTCCTGATGCCGTGATCACGGCATCCAAAGGCCCAGGAAGTCGCCGCAGATGGAGGTAAGAAGCGGCAAGTCTCTGCTGTTAGAAACATTTACGGCGCCGGTCGGGAAGGGGTTAAACATGAGTTGCCTAGAGTAAACAGTATTGAATAAGAAGGGAGTAGTCCTGGGACTCTCCCGGTCAAAGAGAAGAAGGAAAGAAAGGAGGACAGGGACGTGTACTGAAGTCTTCCAAGGCCCAAAGTGTCTAGTTAAAGAGATAGGATAAATCATGTTTTTATGTTGAAGATATTTTTTTTTAATTTTCCATGTCACAATCTAACATCTAATCTAATTTAACATCTAAAATCGTGCAGATTTCATATTGGCTGCTAGGCCTGAAAATAAATTGAGACTTCCTGTTGTGTCCAGGTAACTTTTCAGTAGCCATCTCATTATTATCATGGGAATAATAACAATGACAGATATCACCTTTGCATAGATGAAACAGGATCCACCATTCGCAATAAGTGATATAACAAATTATCTACTCCTTCTTGGACTCAGAAAAAACAGGAAAAAAAACCTCTGGAGGTGAAAGGGTTAAAGGTACATCATCATGAGGCTAATATAAAGGAAAGATGGTGCCTCCAGGTTATGCTTTTGTATGGGAACGAGAAACAAGGAGAAGAAAATACAACTTTTGATCAACTTTTGTTCAGTAATCGCAATTGCAACTCTGGTTTGTCCTGTTCAGAGAAAGTTTTCCTTTCAAACAGACCTGTAACTTCTCCTGATGCAGCTACAAAGGGTTTGGGTGTGGAGGAAGGAATGGGGCAGAGAGGATAGGAGTGGTAGTGCAGATGCAAGTTGTAGTTGTCAAGATGGCTGCTTTCTACATGCACTAATATAATCATGTAAATGGTAGTGTGGAACAATGATGAGGCCAGGTCTTGGTACAACAAAGCCACTGTACTTTATTGAGGCTATTCAAGTAATAGTCCGTGCAAGCACTGTATGAATCTAATGCAGTCTTTTCAGCTGACATAATTAACTCCAAAGGGTTTGTATGGAAGATGGAGGGATGAGTCCCTTTCATATTGTCTACACAAACCTTCCTTTTTCATCCTAAGAGGTGCTCTGTCTCCATCTCTGGGTATATTTACATACCCTAGTATCTGCTGTACCCCAGACCTGTGAGTATCTACAAAATTATAAAATTACATTGTATACAGTGACACTGTAGGAAATAGACTGAGCAGCTGCCGGGCATTGTCTGAGACAACAATCTTGACTAGCCAAAGGAGTGGGGGTTGCACAAGAGGAGGGGGCTGCAAAGAACTTGGTGGGGTGGCAGAGGAGGCCCATTCAAAAATTTGCTGTGGGCCCCGGTTACGCCACTGTTTAGGCCTAATGGCAAGTTTGAATACCGCAGGATTTTAGGAATATTTTTAAATAGATGCATGAAATATAGAAAAAAAAATCACCAAAAATTAAAAAAAAATATGTTTAACATAAAAACTTGATTTAAACATTTTGTCATTTTCTGATTAAATATTATCTTCAAGTATTTTACATGTCTCTTCTAACCAGTTCACTTCACGAGTTGAGCCCAGCACCCCACATGCCTCCAGGACTATGTAGTGTGACTTGTAGAACTCCAGCAGCTTTGACTAATTCAAGTAGATATGACATTCAACCTAAAGATGGACAACATGTAAGGATGGCTGGTGCACCAGGTGACTGTGCAGTGAGGTTTGGAGGGGGTACAAAGTAGGATTCTGGGGGGCAGAATATTTCTGCATTACTTGGTTGCACTCAGGTTTGTATCTCAGTCCTGGCATATTGAGGATAAGCCCCAATTGTTTGTAGTTGAAGTTGGAGACCCCTATAGATTTGACAAGCCCGGACTCCTTACAATCCTCCATAGCCTAAAAAGAAATCTTCAAAACTTAAACATTACAGATAGATCTTTCTCCTTTACTTATTGTTGCCCCCCGGTTAAATAATAAGAGGAGTTGCGGATGGAAAATAACAACCACTCTATGCACATTTGCCTCAGTAAAGTTGTCACTGTATAAAGTGGTATACTTGATCTTTGAGAATGAAAGCTCAACAGATACTAACACTGACATTCATAGATGGTTTAGAATCACATTTCAATGCAGTGCCTGGAAAGGAAGCAAAGTCCCGCATGTTTGTGGCAATAAGACTTTTCTGCTTGTGGAAAGAGTATATTGCTTCAGCACCCACCATACTTTGAGACGGACTGGCCATCCAAATCTAATGTCTATACCCCGTAGCCTGGGAGTTGCAGAAAGTGTTAATGAGAATGGCACGTCTATGGTTATTTGAGAAGATTGAAAAGTGAACTGAGAGAGACTCAGGGAGAATTACTACCATTATTGCTTCTGTCTATACACAACTATTGAGACAAGCCTGCTCTGTAACATACTTCACAACTGTGCCTTTTTCTGCTATCTGAACTACTGCTCCCATCGCTTATTCAGTAGAGACCCTGTTTATCATAACTAGTGTTGAGCGAATCGAACTTCAGATCATAGATCTGAAGTCGATTCGTTCAAAGACTTTGTTTTAATGCTGTACGGAGACCTGCCTATTGAGTTCCTTAGAGGAAACCATCTTTAAAGAATCAACATTTGCTTGTGAAGGTATAAATGATGTCAGAAAACGATTAAACAAAGCTGCTAAAACTCGAGTAGAAAAGTCATCTCACGAAAGGGTATTTTGTAGTAAAATTGGTGTATGAAACAACAGTCTTAAATTCATCCCTTGGTCTGAAATGTTAAAATCTCATTATCATTCAAGGAGAAATAAACCAGTAAAGTAGGCACCAGCTATGGCATATCGGAGGCTGATACCTCTGGATGTACTCATAGATTTATTTGTACAGATGTTGGGATTAATCTCTATACCTTCCAGGTGTCTCGAATATCAGTATTGTGATAAATCACTTTTCCACTTTCATCTGTTGGATATGGATTGTCACAGGGCTTAAAAATGACATTGAAAATCATGGAACTGTAACACTCAAAATCTGAATCATAAAGAAGGGAGACCATAAGGCATATGACATATCTAACAGCCTCCCCTCTAGTTCAAGCTCTGATCAATTTATAACATATTGGGCATTTGAGGGCATAACATATTGGGCATTTCTGTATGCACATGTAGAGTCAATATGTCGATACCCAACCTCAAGAGCAACTTTCACAGCCTCTGCCGTCATAGACTTTGGGAACTGTAAGTGATGATATGAAATAATGGTAGCCAGTAACTTATAGCTATAGGACTTTGTGTTACATTTCATACAATCATATTTAATACAGGTGAAATCAATGTCACAGTCAGCATTTTCCCTCATTTCCTGTTTCCCTTATCCTATCTGTGCATCTGGTCTAAACCTTTATCATAGCTCCTTCCAGCTAAAACTCAACCACTGCCACATCTGGTAACGTTCCAATCACTGCCCCTTCTATTGTACCTACTATGCTGTCGCCTACCTCATTAATACTGCACCTGCTGTGCTGACCCAGGTGCCCACTAATGTTGTCCCTGCTGTGATACTCTCCTGACTATGCCCCAGGTATTATGGCTGCTGCACCCCCGTGTATTATACCTGCTGCATCCCCATGTATTATTGTGCCTGCTGTGCTCCTAGGCATTGTGTATGCTATGTCACATAAATTATTACTTCTGCACCCCATATATTGTGCTTGCATATTATGTAGGCAAGGATAGAGAGGGAAGTCCAGCAATAATTAGAAACGGTCACATAGCTGCACACAAAGCCAGGAAGGGAGTGGTTGTGATAGTAAAAATGGGAGTACTTGTAGGTCAATAAGTAATGTTTCTAATAGATACTGCAAAGCAGTGATGGGCACAACCCGCCGACATAACAGGGGGTATCTGCATGTACAAAAGGGAGACCTCATCCTTGCATTCTAAAAACTATCACCATTTTCTGAGAGAGAAAGTAGTACAGAATATACTTACTGAAGAGGAACTGGTGCAAAGTACAGACAGTAAGTGGAATTGTTCTTCTATGGCAACGGAAATGGCAGTACATATAAATACATTGTGCGTGCATTTGATCGACTTGGAAAGTAGTTTGGAACTGATATGGACAGCAAGTCAGAGATCTCACTGCTGCTTATCCCATATTCATTGTATATGTAGTTTGGAGAGTGTGACCTGAATACTACAAGTGTTTTTGCTTTTGAACTGTCTCTACTACCTCAATAAAGAGTATTGGATTTGTTCCCCCTACATTGGTCTGATTATTGCAAATTTGTTCTACACTAGGCTATGCCTGTAACTCCGCCTAAAACATAACTATACGCCTAATCCCACCCAGTCCCCTTAATGTCCCCACATAGTAATTATCCCGCCTTCATGCCACCGCACAGTATTAATGCCCACATTGTGTCTTTACAGAATTATGCCCAGCTGTGCCCCCACTAATATGCCCACATTGTGCCACCCAGTAATATTCCCACATTGTGCCCCTCACAGAAAGTAAAAAAAATAAACACCACATACTTTCCTTCTTCCTAGCACAGGACATTGGCTGCTCTAGTCTGTGGAGGGGGCAAAACCGAGGATGACTGCTCCTCACACAGACCAGTGTGGTGATGTGGAGAGCCGTCAGGGGGTAGGGATGATGAAGCAGGGAGCCGATGCTGGCAACGGCTCCCTGCTTCATTATGGCAACTGCCTCTGCTTCCTATGGACGCAGGACAGCTGCCAGAAAGCGGGACATACCTCCCCTGTACCAGGACAGCCACTGCAATCCCGGACTGTCCCGCTGGATCCAGGATGGTTGGGAGGTATGCATAAGGTTGTATAGGAAGTGGGAGGTCTCAAATGGCTAGTCAGGGCTGGCACCACCTTTCGTCTCTAGGAGGAAGTTTCTATAGTCTATAGCTATCTGCTGAGGAGTGAACACTTCAAAGCAGCAAGGAACAGATCCTATAAGGAGATCCAACTCCCCTACAGACTAGAGCCAGTTTATATACCAGCCCTTGGAAGGGGAAAGATCTACAGAAGGTTTAGCTGACACCCTTGCTGACAACCGTGGGAAAGAAGGTAACTGCTGCCAATCTAGCTATTGCTGTTCCCTGTTCAGAGACTGTATTCCTTTGGGGATACTGTGGATATCATATACTTGTATATATCTGATGATAGAGAAAGTGCATCCCTTTAGGCTGGGAAAAGGAGAGCCTGACCAGTCTGATTGTGAGACTCCATATACAACCTTTGGGAATTACTTGAGTCGATTGTAATGATTGCATTTCATGTGAATAGTGCTGGATTTGGATCACCTGACCAGCTTCAGTAAAGTACTGTGGATCTGTTATACTAAAACCGTTCTCATCGTTATACCGCACCACACTACAGTATACTCCATCATTTTCGCTGCATGGCCTCATGAAGCGCTGGGAGAACAACCACCATGACTACTATAACTCCCATTTGCACTACCACTTCTATCCTCTCCACCTTCAAGCTCACTGCACAAATACCTTCAAACGCTAACATACAGAGAGGATTTTGCACCAGGTGCACATGAAGCTACTTCTCCAGGGTATACCCCCTTTGTCAAGCATCTCAGCCAGACTCAGCTATAAATACCCACTTATTGTTCCTCTATTGACACCTTGTTGACACCAACATAGCATTTGAGGAGCTCTGAAAAATGAAAGGCGGAATCTGATCGGTTGATATGGACAACTAAGCCTGTTTTCCTTTACACCGGTTTGATAAATCTACCTCCAAGATGTTTTTTATGACCATGCAGTGGATGGCAGACATAGTCACCATTAATAATAAAACTACAATTCTGATAGGACAGACACTGAAATGTGCTTTTCTTTTTTGTTTGTAAAAAAGTCTATTTAGACATTTTTGGGGTTAAACATCAGCAGGAATTAAACTATTAGCCAAAAACCTCTTGTAGACAAATCTTGTTTTTTCCACTGAAGGGTCCATATTTGGGATCCTGTCGCAACACATTTCAATACTTCAAAATTTATCGTCAAACCACATTTTGGGGAATATGCCTCGTGCTAGAACTACACAACTCTTTCCATTGTGTAATGGATAGAGCTGGTCACTGCAGAGCTGCTCCTACTGATGTAAATGGGAGGATCTCTGTCTACTGCACAATGTTTGGACAGAGCTTTGAGTTCTAGTGCCGACTTCCAGTGGTGGAGACACTGCAGAATATCTGTTCAGCAGAGGTGGGGGATTTCAGATTTCCCACCGATCACATATTGATGGCCAATCTTGAGGATAGTCCATCATCTATAAAAACATTCCTTTAGGTCTTTAACTAGCAATATACTGTATATCAGTTGTTGTTAACAGTCAGTGATATATGGAATTACATATTGCCTCCATATGTGCTGCATGCTTTGTAGAGGAGACCATCTAAAATAAAGGACAGTTCTCACAAACGAGGGGAGCCCAGAGATCCTTGTGAATTTAGTTGTATGGTGCCCAGATATTTTAGATGGCAGCCCTGTTTCCATGAATTATGCCTGCTGCACTCCCATGTTTGTGTCTGCTGTGTCCATATGTATCGCCTGATGCAACCTAAGGATTGTCCCTGTATTCCCATAATCCCATGTATTACGTCTGATATACCCTCATGTAATATGCCTGATGAGCCCCTATTAGTGTTGAGCGAGCACCTCTGTGCTTGTATGCTCGGGTGCTCTGGCCGAGCACTAGGGGTTGCTCGAGTGCTCGGCCGAGCACCCGAGCATAATGTTAGTCAATGGGACTAAACCAGGCACCCCCCGCTCGGAAGAGGGGAGGGTGTCTGGTTAATAGAAAAAGGTCAGAATCGCGACTTCTCTTTTACTCCTTTCACTCGTAAAAGTATGCTAATTAACTAAATTTGTACGCATTACCGCACAATGCGTACGCATTAGCATACAAATTCGTATGCATTAGCGCACAAATCAACATTACACTGCGGGGAAGAGACTCGAGCATTGCGCTCCAGTACACTCGCTGTTCGGCCGAGCATGCTCACTCAACACTAGCCCCTATATATTGTGCCTGTTGTATCCGCATGTATTCTGCCTGCTTTCCCCCTTGTATTATGCCTACTATATGTCTGTGATTTATGCCAATTGTACCCTCTCGGTTAAATGTAATAAGGGAGTAGAGGTGAATGAAAGCTTGCAAGTTGTGGGGAACAGCATATCATGACATATAAAACTCATCAGAATGCAATCTAGTGTTTTCTGTTATTAGCTATTTCAGGCCAGGATATGTAACGACTGTAGAGTTCTTCAATAGCATGACAGACAAGAAATACAGAAACTTATCTGACCCCCGTGATCACTACTTTATATCACGTATCTCTAACACTGAGAACCTCCAGAGACAGTTACATCCATCAGCCGCTGCTCTTTAACATTTTTGTACTGTTATAAGCAGCAGTGCCAATCTAAGAGGTCATCAAGAAATGTCTTAAACTATGAGCTAATAAGCTTGTGGCGTCTTATCTCAATATTACTACTATTATTATTTTCACATATCACACTTACGATTAGTGGAATTTTCCAGAGCTGTGGATTTCATGGCTGAATGAACTACCCTAGACTCGTAACTAACAGTTTTGAGAACCCACCTCCTTGGGGGCATAGGTACCGAGTCCAACCACTGGTATCTTGTGCCCATCATTCAGTGTAATTCTTGAATGTTTTGTCAGCGCCATAATGCTGCTTGTAGTTCTGATCTGAAGTTTCTTAAATGAACAATGACTTTTTGGCTGAACCACAGCAGTGCAGCTCCACCTCTTGGCTTTGTTAGAGCTTGCTGAAGAAACTATACTCTGTGATCAGATTACACTGCATTACTATCAGGCAGTGGCGTAACTACAACTAACTGGGCCTCACAGCAAATTTTTGAATGGGGCCCCCCCAGAAACTTCTTCGCAACCCACAACTCACATGCAACCCTCACTTTTGTGACTAGTCAAGATTGAGCTCTCCCAGACAAGGCCTGACAGCCGCTCCATTCGTTTCCTATAGTGTCACTGTATATAATGTCATTGTATAATACTGTTGAGGGGGCCCTGACAAAAAAATCAATTAGTCTCTCTCCTGAGGGGGCCCCTTGTGGGTCTGGACCCCAAAGCAGCTGCTTCCCCTGCTTCCCCTATTGCTACGCCCCTGCTATCAGGTCTGTGCCAGGTAATGGTAAGATAAAAATCTGCAATATCATTTCAATAGTTCTGTATGGTGACTATAAAATTTCAGTTTACTAAAGTACACTCAGGGAGGGTGCCTACCCTTGGTAAAGCTGGGCAGATGCCTGTATCCTCTGTACTGGGTAAAATGAAAGGCACTGGTCTTCAATCCACTTTTCTAGCAAGTGTGCATTAAATCTTACTTACAGGACTGTCCCTGGACACACAGGAAGCAATCAGCGGAGGAACAGATTGGTAGAATTCAATACTACATGCAGGATTTTTTGCCTGGTCAAAGCCAGCATTTATGCTGGAAAGCAGCTGGATCCCCGCCGGATCCCATTACAGTGAATTAGTGAATGAGGATCCTGGGGTGCACAGTGGTATACAGCTATCTTGGATACAGTGAACTGTGGCAGTCTGTTCCTCCGCTGGAATAGACTGCCGGAGTTCAAAAAGCAGATCTGAATCCAGACTAATACATAAAATCATCATCTGTCTGCTGCATGAACTAATAAAGAATTGAAGACTTGAGACCAATTTCAAGCAACTGAACTTCTCCAAGTATTAAATCCAGTCAAAAGCCCCTCTACCAAACATTGTGACTGAGATTATAAAGGAAGGGAGGGAAGGTGGGGCCACAGAGACTACAGTATACCGGTTTTGTCACCGCTGGAGTTGGCTAACCAAATTAGGAGATACCTGGACAAATCCATCTAAGATCCATAGAGCTCTCCGGTAGGGTAGAACTCAATCAGTGAAGACTACTTTTATTTGTGCTATTAGGAAATTCTCACTAGATATACCTTTCACTAGATATACCTCACTTCTAGTGTGCAATTTGTGCTTCACTACATAACAGGCCAGGATCAAGGTCTGGGGCACTCTAAAACATTGGGCAGAGGTACATCTAGTGGTTGTCTAGTGATATATCTAGTCGTCATTTTCCTGAAAACACAAATAAAAGTTGTCTTCACTGATTGAGCATATCTTAAGTACCATGGTTTCTACATTCAACATAAATGGGAGCGCTACTCTACAAGAGACCTACAGCTCTTACCCAAAGTGCGGACCACTACATTCCCTTTTGTCTTAAAATGTGAATTCAAAAGATTTGAGAATGAATAAGGTTACACAGGCTAAGTGAATAAATATATTTACTAAGTGAGATTAAATATGAGGTAAAACAGACACATAC
The DNA here is from genome assembly GCA_900303285.1 of Rhinella marina. NCBI lineage: Eukaryota > Metazoa > Chordata > Amphibia > Anura > Bufonidae > Rhinella > Rhinella marina. The sequence goes on from ONZH01013394.1 coordinate 89,222, forward strand.
AGAGTAGTAAAAAGAAAAAAATCACTGGCTTACACATACATACATACTAGCCTACATGGGATTGGACTCCGGTCTCAATGACACAGCACATGGCCGATACCCCAGGGGTATACAACAGTAATTTGTAATTTATCCTACCTGGATGATTTTCCTCAGTGGAGTGCCAATTAAATATCTGTGTACCAGGTTTAAAACTTTCAGCCCCTCCTCCAGTGTGCAGCAAGTACAGTATGTCTCTGAGATAACCACTCAGGAATTTGGCTTTCTCAGCACGATGGGGGTTGGAGGGGGGTTGTGTATGTTATCTAACTATAATATAAATGGAGACAGAATTAAAGGGGACAGAACCAATCAGTACTTAAAGAGAACCTGTCAGCTCCGAAACACCCCCTGAACTAGAGTAAGTGTTGTATAGTGTAAGTGATGCTGAATCCGAATATGTAAGTTTTATCTTCGTACTCACTTCCATTCTGACGCTGTGCTCCCACAAACTGGCAGTAATATGCATTGAGAGGACTCTTCTTTGAGTCCTCCCCATTATGTGAGTGAGCACTGGAGTCCACTGAGTGCATTTTACCGCAGGTTTGCGGGAGCACAACATCAGAATGGAAGCAAGTATGAAGATAAAAATTACATAAAAGGACTCGACGTCACTTACACTATGCACCGCTTACTCTAGTTTGGAGGGTGTTTCAGAGCTGACAGGTTCCCTTTAATTATGTATTTAAAATACCTCTGCAACACTTTCCACCCCTGGTTCTTCCACTTTAATTCATTTTCATCTATCCTAAAATATAGTAACCAACATCATGACTTATTCTATATAACAAATAAAGCCTCTAGTTATTTTACAGAAAACCACTTTGGAACCATTGGATTTCTAAAATAAAAAATAAAAAAAATGTGCATTGGAATAACAAGAATAACCTGAAGCACATGTCGAGATTGGAGAAGAAATGGTTCAATGACAATGAAGTAGAGGTGCTGAATTGGCCCCCACAGTCTTCAGACCTCAACCCAATCAAACACGTGTGGGTAGAGTTGAAGAAAAAGCAACATTCGTACCCAAGTGAGTAGGCCAGTATGCACCAACATTGGGAACATGTAGAAGAGACCTAGGAACAGATTTAGGTTAAGACATGCTTGAAGAAAAAAAGGAGGATTTCAGTCAGAACATCCCAGTGCGCAGGTGCACGTTGCTATGGCTAAATGCACAAGGAAAGGAAAATACATACAATGCAACGGCACACTGCCAACCAGATAAAGCACAAAATGCCATAGTGATATAAGGTATTCTGAAGCTAATGCTATGCTTGTTTAGTAAATTAGAGATTCTTGGCAAATATAATTTGTACAAAATTATCTGAGCCCGTCCGCCAAAAACGTCAAGGCGATCTCTGTAGGACGGAAACCTAACACTATTTCCTACCTGTTATGTGCCAACCTTGGCTTTCATATAATCGGGGGTGTTGGTTCCACATGCATGCTGGATCCACACTGCCTTTTGCCAATTCTGGTGCTTCAAAGGCCTCCACTAATTCAGGGATGCAGGTACCAACAAGCATGCCGAGTCCACTCGGCTTTATAATTACACTAGTTAAAATCAGCCTATGGGGCAGAAAGACTAGTCAGGAGTGCATGACCAAATGCAGTAGCCACACCTCCAGTCCAAACTTACAAAGAAAAAAAGGGGGATTTCAGTCAGCACATCCCAGTACGCAGGTGCACGTATATATCTTCTTTATTTTCTTATAGGTAACACAGATACAGGAAACAACGCGTTTCGGGGGTACTTAGGCCCCCTTCATCAGGTATAAGGGTAAGTAGCACAAGAGCTACTTACAAGAGCTGGATGTAGGAGCTGGGCGGGCTGCGTGGTGCTTGTCACATGATCGCATCAAGGCGACCACGTGACCGTAACCCCGGTAATGGTGTTTAGCGTCTAGGCTTACAGGTCACATGGTCGCAGATGCGATCATGCAGTCTGAAGACCAGGTATCAGTCTGGATGACCGGGTATCAGTCTGGATGGGGGCCTAATAATAGAATTTCTTACTTATCCCTGAAAATGCGCACAGGATAAAATATTCTACAGTGAATAAGTTATAGATAAGAAGGAACTTAAAAGAACTATTATCTTTGGGGCTCATTACTAATATTCATAAGATACACATAAAAGACCCAAATATGTCTATAATATAAAAATAATAAATAAATGATAAATTAATAAGTTAATAAAAGAAGCATGATCTAGGGGGCTTATGATTACTATAAGTCATAGGATACTTGCTTTCATATGTCGGAGATATCAGTAACAGGGACAATAGAGTGGCGGATGATAAATAAATAAATATATGAATAAATAGTAAAAGATAAATCATAAATATGAGTAATAAATAGAGATGAGCGAGCATGCTCATCCGAGCTTGGTGCTCGTTCGAGTATTAGGGTACTCGTAAGTGCTCGCTGCTCGGACGAGTATCTCGCCATGCTCGAGGAAATGGCATCTCCCGCATTTTGAATTTTTGGCGCCTATAAACTCAGCCAATCACAAGCCAGGAGACTCTGCAGTACACCCAGCATCACGTGGGGCCCTTACATGTCGATAGCAGGGGTTGGCTGGCCTGATCAGGTGACCCTGGAATACACTAGTGACTGCGCGCGGTGCTCGGCTCAGATGCTGTCTGGATGTAGTTAGGGACAGATCTGCTGCGTTTCAGGGAGAGTGTTAGGGCCTGGATTTAGTTCTCTGTTAGGCAGGAGTGATCTCAAAAGAACCCAACAGCCCTTCTAAGGGCTACAAGACATTTTTAGTCTCCTGGCTGGGCTGGCTTGCACTAGTAGTGCAACTATCGCCATAAATAACACTTTTTTTTATTGTTTTATCTCAGTGATACAAATCCATTTCATACAGCAGTGTGGAACCATTCTGTGTGTCATAGTTCAGCTGTCCACTCACCACAAACCACAATCCGTATTTTCTGTCCAGGTGACCCATACTGTACGTCACATAATCAAATACGGTCTTTTGCTTTCACTGATACAGCTACATTACAAAAATCTCTGTGCGACATTTGTCTGGGTTGCAGTCAAAATAGCCACAGTAAGCAGGGGCTGAGTTTGCTCTCTGATATTTTCTGCACGTCACGTTAAAAAAATATATATAAAAAAAAATATAAAAAAAAAATTATAAAAAAAAAATATTTTTTTTGTTTTATCTCAGTGATACAAATCCATTTCATACAGCTGTGTGGAACCATTCTGTGTGTCACAGTTCAGCTGTCCAGTCACCACAAAGCACAATCCGTATTTTCTGTCCAGGTGACACATTCTGTACGTCACGTAATTGAAAAAGGTCTTTTGCTCTCACTGATACAGCTACATTACAAAAATCTCTGTGCGACATTTATCTGGGTTGCAATTAAGCAGACCAAGTCTGCCAAATCTAATAGTTTCAGTGTAATTGCTCCATACTGCACGGTACGTAATAACATACGTAATTTAGCTCTAACTTATCCACCTATATATTTTCTTGTTCAGATTGAACACGTTTGTGGGTTTCAGTACAGCAGGCCCATTTTTTTTCTTTGTACATATAATACACTTATATACAGAAAATGTTGAACCCCAGGTCTAAGAGTCGAGGACGAGGGAGTGGGCGTGGGCATTCAATTACTGCAGGAGGCAGAGGCCATGGTCCTGGGCAGAGTGAGACAGTACCTGCTGATGAGGGAGCAGGGGAACTCCGCAGAGCTACACTCCCTAGCTTCATGTCTAAACTTACAGGGACACGTGGTAGAGGACTGTTGAAACCAGAACAGTGCGAACAGCTGATGTCGTGGATTGCGGACAATGCTTCAAGTAATTTGTCCACCAGTCAGTCTTCCACGCAATCCACCCACGTTACCCAAGGGAGCACTCCTCTGGCTCCTCCACCTCAACCTCCTTCCCCCCAGTCTGCCCCCTCCCAGGAAAATCTGGAATGCGATCCGGCATACTCTGAGGAATTGTTTTCTGGACCTTTCCCAGAGTCACAAACCACTTCTCAGGTTGCTGCTGACCTCTTTCCCGATGCCCAAGTTTTCCAACTGTCGCAGTCTGAGGGTGATGACATTGTTGACTTAGTGGAAGAAGTGTGTAAAGAGGTGTCGGATGATGAGGAGACACGGTTGTCAGACAGTGGTGAAGTTGTTGTCAGGGCAGAAAGTCCGAGGGGGGAGCAGACTGAGGAATCGGAGGATGACGAGGTGACTGACCCAAGCTGGGTTGATAAGCCGAGTGAAGACAGTGCTTCTGAGGCGGAGGCAAGTGCTGCACCAGAACAGGTTGGAAGAGGCAGTGGTGTGGCCAGAGGGAGAAGCAGGGCCAGAGCTGGTGCATCAGCAGCAACTGTTTCACGTGGTGAAGCTCCCGTGGCGAGGCCTCGATGTTCGCAAGTCTGGAGGTTCTTTAAAGAAAGTGAGGATGACCGACGGACTGTGGTGCGCAACTTGTGCCACACCAGGATCAGCAGGGGTGCCACCACTACTAGCCTAACCACCACCAGCATGCGCAGGCATATGAGTGCTAAACACCCCACTCAATGGAACCAAGGCCGTTCACCTCCTGCGGGTCACACCACTGCTCCTTCCCCTGTGTCACTCGCTGCCTCTGCTAGTCAACCCCCTGCCCAGGACCCCGGCATGAGCGCCTCCCGCCGGAAAACCACACCTTCGCCTCCACAATCCTCCACAGCGTCCACCAATGTGTCCCAGCGCAGCGTTCAGCTGTCTTTACAGCAGACGCTGGAGCGCAAGAGGAAATACAGTTCCACCCACCCACATGCCCAAGCCCTCAATGTCCACATCTCCAAATTGCTGAGCCTGGAGATGCTGCCCTATAGGCTGGTAGAGACCGAAGCCTTTCACAATCTCATGGCGGTGGCTGCCCCTCAGTATTCGGTCCCCAGCCGTCACTATTTTTCCCGATGTGCCGTCCCATCCCTACACCAGCACGTGTCACAGAACATCATCCGTGCCCTGACCAATGCTGTTTCTGAGAAGGTCCACCTAACCACGGACACGTGGGCAAGTGCTGCTGGGCAGGGACACTATATATCACTGACAGCACATTGGGTTAACTTGGTGGAGGCTGGGACCGAGACTGACCCTGGGGCCGCTCATGTACTGCCCACACCGAGGATTGCGGGTCCTACCTCGGTCACGGTCTCTCAGACATACTATGCCTCCTCCTCCGACCCCTCCTCCTCCTCCACCTCCTCCTCCGAATTACCATCCGTGGGCACGGCGCCTTCAGTCGGTAGCTCTAGGCGCAGCAGCAGTACCGTGGGTAAGCGCCAGCAGACGGTGCTCAAACTGCTGAGCTTAGGTGACAAAAGGCACACCGCCCAAGAGCTGTTACAGGGTATAACGGCGCAGACCGACCTGTGGCTGGCACCGCTGAACCTCATGCCAGGCATGGTTGTGTGTGACAACGGGCGTAACCTGGTGGCGGCTCTGCAACTCGGCAGACTGACACATGTGCCATGCCTGGCCCACGTGTTCAATCTAATAGTTCAGCGGTTCCTCAAGACATACCCCAATCTGTCTGATTTGCTCACCAAGGTGCGCCGCATCTGTGCGCATTTCCGCAAGTCGACCACAGATGCTGCCACTCTCAGGGCAACACAGCGCCGCCTGCAACTGCCCGCTCACCGACTGTTGTGCGACGTGCCCACATGATGGAATTCGAGATTAAACATGTTATCCAGACTTTTACCAGCAGCGCAGAGCGATTGTAGACTGCCAGATGTCAACTTCCACCAGAACACACTTACTACACTCACAGCTTGCAGTAGATTCACACAACCAGTGCAACCATTAATAATCCACCCGCAGATTATTACATTCCTGCGAATTCCCAGGTTCCCATTTAGAGTGGTGGGACCAAAGTATCCTCTCAATGTATCATCCTATCAACAATAAGTGTATTCATTTGCTCAAATCCCACTTCCAGACACCAAGAGTTTTAAAAAGTGAGTTCGACGACTTGAGAATGAATAAGCTTACGCAGGCTAGTCCCCCCTTGCAGGGCCGCACCGCCAATTAGGCAGGTGCGGCGCGGCCCTGCGCATTATTGTGGGCGGCGGCGGGGCAGCGGGAGATGAGCGCTTCCATTGTGGAAGCGCTCATCTCCATAGTCACCTGTATCGCCGTCCTCAGGACGGCGATACAGATGCCTGTATTGTACTGCGGCAGGGGAGGGAGAGGCGTCTCCCCTGCCCGTTCCTCTGATAGGCTGCAGGCACTAGGCCTGCAGCCTATCAGAGGCCGGCTCAGGCGGCGCGATGACGTCATTGCGCCGCCTGAGCCGTACAGCGCGGGACACAGGCCGGAAGAGGCCTGCATCACATCGATGCCAGCACCATGGAGGTAAGTATAAGTGTTAATTTTTTTTTTATTGTAGCACCGACCGGAGCTCTATTGGGGGCACATGGGGGCATTTTTACTGGCACATGGGGGCATTTTACTGGCACTGGGGGCATTTTTACTGGCACAATGGGGGCACTGGGGCATTTTTATGGGCACTGGTAGCATTTTTACTGGCACATGGGGCACTGGGGGCATTTTTACTGGCACATGGGGGCATTTTTACTGGCAATGGGGGCATTTTTACTGGCACATGGGGCACTGGGGGCATTTTTACTGGCACTGGGGGCATTTTTACTGGCACATGGGCACTGGGGGCATTTTTACTGGCACAATGGGGCACTGGGGGCATTTTAACTGGCACTGGGGACATTTTTACTGGCACAATGGGGCACTGGGGGCATTTTTACTGGCACTGGGGGCATTTTTACTGGCACTGGGGGCATTTTTACTGGCACATTGGGCACTGGGGGCATTTTTACTGGCACTGGGGCATTTTTACTGGCACAATGGGGCACTGGGGGCATTTTTACTGGCACTGGGGGCATTTTTACTGGCACAATGGGGCACTGGGGGCATTTTTACTGGCACTGGGGGCATTTTTACTGGCACATGGGGCACTGGGGGCATTTTTACTGGCACTGGGGCATTTTTACTGGCACAATGGGGCACTGGGGGCATTTTTACTGGCACTGGGGGCATTTTTACTGGCACAATGGGGCCCTGGAGGCATTTTTACTGGCCCTGGGGCCATTTTTACTGGCACTGGGGGCATTTTTTCTGGCACAATGGGGGCATTTTTACTGGCACAATGGGGTCATTTTTACTGGCACATGGGGCACTGGGGGCATTTTTATTGGCACTGGGGGCATTTTTACTGGCACAATGGGGCACTGGGGGCATTTTTACTGGCACTGGGGGCATTTTTACTGGCACATGGGGCACTGGGGGCATTTTTACTGGCACTGGGGGCACTGTTACAGGCACTGGGGACATTTTTACTGGCTCATGGGGCACTCGGGCATTTTTACTGGCCCTGGGGGCATTTTTACTGGCACATGGGGCATTTTTACTGGCACTGGGGGCATTTTTACTGGCACATGGGGCACTGGGGCATTTTTAATGGCACAATGGGGGCATTTTTACTGGCACAATAGGGGCATTTTTACTGGCACAATGGGTTCATTTTTACTGGCACTGGGGGCATTTTAACTGGCACTGGGGGCATTTTTACTGGCACATGGGGCACTGGGGGCATTTTTACTGGCTCATGGGGCACTGGGGGCATTTCTTACTGGCACTGGGGGCATTTATGGCATGGGGGCACTGGGGGTATTTCTTACTGGCACATGGGGGCACTGGGGGCATTTCTTACTGGCACATGGGGGCACTGGGGGCATTTCTTACTGGAACATAATTTGGGGGGCATCTATGGGTGGGGAGCACTTCTTACTGGCACGTTATTGGGGTGAAATTTTGGGGGCACTTCTTACTGGCACATTGGAAGCATTATTACTTCTGGGGCACAGTGGGGACATTAGTACTGTTGGGAGCACTATTACTAACAAGTGCACTCTGACAGAGAATAATTAGTTGGGACTTTGGGGGCACTATTACTGTGGGGGCACCCTGGCACAGTATCAGCACAGTTATTTCTGGGGGGACGTTATGTTTACACTATTACTGTCAGGGACACTATTTGCTGGGCGCAGTTATTTTAGGACACTGTGTGCCAATAATTATTGAAGGGCACTCTCTGTGTGGTACTAGTGGCACAGTACTGGGGGTGGTAGGATGATTTGTCCAGAAGATGGGAGGATGATGGAAAAGTAGTAAACTAAGATTTTTTTCTGTCAAACTGCAGAGATGAGAAATGGCTGAAAAATGGCGTCTGGTCTGAAAGGAGAAGATGAGGAAAGAAAAGATCTACATCAGAGGAGACGTCACTGGATGTAAGAGGTATGGGGCGCTGTATTAGGCTACATTCACACGAACATTGTGTTTTGCAGTCTGCAAATTGCGGATCCGCAAAAAAAGGATGATGTTCCGTATGGCATCCGTTTTTTTTGCAGATCCACTGTAACGATGCCTATCCTTGTCTGCAAATGGACAAAAATAGGAATGGACATACAGATGCGGACAGCACACAGTGCTCATTTAAGTGAATGGGTCGTGTGAATGTAGCCTTACCCTGTATGTTCTGTAGTGATACACGTAATGTTAGGAAGGAAAAGGTTAGTTTACACAGGGTGATGTGCGGCCGACAGATTGGATCTTTTGTACAATCCAAAAGATCCAATCAGCCGATGAACGAGCGTTTTACTCGTTCGTCGGCTGATAAGGGCCACTTTTACACGGGCCGATTATCGGCACTACCGTTCCTAGGAACGCGTTTTCGGCCGATAATCGGCCCGTGTAAAAGGACCTTTACACATCAAGCTGTGTAATAGGGCCACTGATGAACTGAAAGACTTTTGACATGTCACAGAGACATATCAAAAGTTTTGATCAGTCCAGGTCTGAGTTCTAGACCTGTACCCTATCAGGAGATATAGCTTTTCCATCTCTCTCTGCAGGGGGCGGTTTATTTACCTTGTTTGGTGTGGTTTACGTTTATTAAATTAATATATTTTAATAATTTTTAGGACCTCTAAAAGGGTTAGCTGTGACTTTAAAAAGTCGAGGCATGTGGGCCTCTTTGATTTTAAAATGCCAGGGCTGAATTTCAGTCCCAATCCGGCCCTGCCTCCACATACAATATGGGGGGAATCCAACATGTCATAGCACATAGCTGACACTCCAGGGTGTTACAAGAAAGAAATAGCTTCAAATCAATACATTCATCCTACCTGGATGAAGTTCCTCAATGGAGTGGCATTTAAATGTCTGTGTACACCTTTCAGCCCCTCCTCCAGTGTGCAGCATGAATATCTCTGAGATAACCACTCAGGAATCTGGCTTTCTCAGCACAATGGGGGTTTTATGTTATCTATAATATAAAAGAAGACAGAATTAAAGGGAATAGAACCAACCAGTACTTAATTATGTAGGTAAAATACCCTTACAACACACCTATTATTATCTGATGGGTGAGGGTTCAACACTCCCACAGATCAGCTGTTCTCTGCTTCTACTGCTGGAACTAGCACTTTAAATAAAACAGGAAGCATAGTTCCGTTCAAAGTGCTGCTGCTGTGCTGGGTTACTGCAGCTTGGATCCCACTTGATGTGAATGGGAGCTGAACTGTAGTAACCCATCATGGCCACTATATTTTGAACAGAGCGGTGCTTCCTGTTTCATTCAAATTCATTCATTCCAACACTGGAGGTTGTGGATAACAGCTGATTGGTGGGGATGCAGGGTGTCGGACCTGCACTGATCAGATATTAATGACCTATCCTAAAGATAGGTCATTAATATCAGGAGGCTGAAAAACTCCTTTAACTTTTAACTTAAATTTTAAGTCACTACGACCCACATGTAAAATTAACACATAAAGATTAGGTCAAGAAGAGCTCAACTTTTTAAACCTAGGAACTACTTTTTATCCACTGTAAACTTCTCAATCCATACCAAAACACAAATTAAAGCAAGGAAAACCGCAGCACTCTCAGGTCTTCAATTCATTGCAGGTTTATTCATCAAAATTGCGACGTTTTGACCTCAGTGGTCTTTTTCAAGCAAGCAGTGAGGTGCACAATACCAAGTGTAAATACCTTCCCATAAGCCAGAAGACTGCCCCAACAATATGCAAATGTGCTTCTTCACAATAAATTTACTTTTGGACATCAGAAATGAAGAAATATAATAATACATATCTAGTGTCGACCTATTAGCCATTACCAACATATACAGTATATGGAATTATTTAAAAAATGCTTACTATATCATCCTGATGCAGTATATGTGCCGTTCATGCGCTATCCAAAAAAGGCGAGCTCCCATCTATAGCTCCCGGATACCAATGTGCACATGCTCTACAGGCCTTAGAGGCTCGGTGTGCCTAGAGCCCTACTCTCACCTGCTGGCAGTCTGCGCATGCGCTTATTATCCCCCTCATATCTGCACTCAGCCAGGGACATGTAGCGCTACATCGGGCTTCAATTAGACATCACATGGTCTATATAGAGCAACTTAATCCTCAGTAACCTTATAATGTTCTTAAAATAAGACAACAAGCGTGTCAGGGAGCATTTATAACGCTCCATAGGGCATATAAAGGAAGAAATTAAAAGGAAGTTGTGAATTATCATTCCCTAATAGGAATATTAATCATACTCTAATCCATTCCCAATGTAATAGCTTCCATAGGTGTACCAATTTTGAATGAATGAGGTGAAATTCTGACAACTGCTAAATTCAAATGCACCAAGCATTTCTTTAAAATAGAGTGAAAATTAGTTACACATAAACCATCCAATTTCAGCCCTGATGCCTGATGCCAATTCATCACATTCCCAACTTAACAAAGGCCTGAGGCAACCAAACAAGTTATATACAAACCCCTCCCCTTCTGATCGTAGATTCCTTAAAGGGGTATTCTCATCTTAGACAATGGGGGCATATCGCTAGGATATGCCCCCATTGTCTTATAGGTGCGGGTCCCACCGCTGGGACCCGCACCTATAGCCAGAACGGAGCGGGGAGCGCTGCGCCTGGAGGACCCCAGGTTTCCGGGGGTCCGGCCACCACCAGGCGCAGCTCCCCGCGCCGCTCATAGGAATGAATGGGAGCCGGGCCGTGCATGCGCGGTCGGCTCCCATTCATTTCTATGGAGCCGACGGAAGTAGCCGAGCCAGCGCTCGGCTATTTTCGGCGGCCCCATAGAAATGAACGGAGGGCGGCTGCGCATGCGCAGTGCGCCCTCATTCACTTCGGGGGCTCCGTTCTCGATATAGGTGCGGGTCCCAGCGGTGGGACCCGCACCTATAAGACAATGGGGGCATATCCTAGCGATATGCCCCCATTGTCTAAAATGAGAATAACCCTTTAACATAATTAACAAACTACGGTAGATGTTTCCACATGTACGTCCTCAAATTGTCAGCCCAGAAACATCCTGATCCCTAGAATTCAGTAATATCTAATCCATATTTAAAGGCATCTGTCAGTGCATTTGTACCTATGACACTGGCTGACCTATTGCATGCATGCTTGGCAGCTGAAGGCATCTGTGTTTGTCCCATGTTCATATGTGCCCGCATTGCTGAGAAAAATTCTCTGCAAATACCGCACCTTCTGCACTTTGATTGACGGGGCCAGGCTATGTAAATGTCATCACACCTGGCCCTGTTAATCAATGTGCAGAGGGCACAGCATTTGCAGAGAGAGCAGAGCCTCTAGGAGTAATGGCAACATGGGCACATATGAACATGGGACCAACACAGATGTCTTCAGCTGCTAAGCATGCAATAGGTCAGCCAGTGTCATAGGTCCAACACTCTAGACAGAAGCCTTTTAAAACCATCAAATAACTAACCATGGCAGCATTCTTACCAGATTCACTGGCTTTTGGAAAGCTTCATATTAGGTTACTGCAGGAAATGAGCATTCATGCTTACAGCTGTAATTAGACAACTATTTGCAATGTGCTTCATGATATGTGAAACAGATGTCCTTTCTTAAGAAGGTTACATAGCACTGGACGGTTTGACAGGAACTGTTCTCCGAGGTACCATCAGATTGAGCAAAACTCAACATCTTTTTGTACCCTATTTAAGAGACAGGTGTAGAGATAATCTTCATCGGGTCATTGACTAAGCATTCCTATTTACAGTATAAAAAAAGGGAGCATAGTCTGGTGTAGGGGTGTTTGAGAGAGCAGAGCAGAACTGTAATAAAATGCCCGAAAGAGACTGCAGGGTCAGCCGAGTGACAAGAGTTAGCTTTCCAGCTACTTTGCAGTGTAACAAAGCTCTACATAGCACACTAGACACTGATTCATCTTATGAGATTGAGAATGGAGGACTTTAAAGGGGTTAACCCAAAGAAAAGTATTACTCTGCAATGGATAGATCATTTCAAAGTAAATATTACAATATACTTGAAATAAAAATATTGTTTGGTTTTCTGTGAACAGTACATTTTCCTCTTTGGTGGTGCCCATTGCTGTTTATCCTTCTGGTCCACTTTCTCCTGCATTCATTGTACACTGTTGGTGTAGTGATCTGATAATGAAGCTGATGAAGCAGTCTAGGCATCTTTTATTCAATCTATTCTAAATTTATAGAAGTATATCGCTTTCTCACTAGACAGTGGAGAAGAAAATTTTGGAGGCATTATACAGTGACCCAGCAGATCACTGCAAAGAGTTGTTTGCCAAGAGCTAAATGTTGTGATTTGTTGTTAAGGAGGTTGTTTCCCTTCAGCAAATTGCATTCATCATGTAGAGGAAGTTAATACAAGCCACTTACTAATGTATTGTGATTGTACATATTGCCTCCTTGGTGGCTTGATTCATTTATTCATCACACTATACACTGCTGATATCCAGGGGTTACGACCACCCTGCAATTTAGCAGTGGTGACCATGCTTGCACACTGTAGGAAAAGGCAACTATCTGGTGGCCTGGGACTGTGAGAGTGGCCAAGGACAGAGATTTTTTCTATATTGTGCAAGCATAACCCCAGAAAAACGGGCTGTGTATAATGTGATGGAAAATGATTCAAGCCAGCAAAATAGGCAATATGGATAATTACATTTGCTGAAGTGAGGCAACCCCTTTAAAATACTTTCCGCTATACTTTACATTTATGTACTATGTATCCCAAAGGGTTATGTTTTGGCAACAAATAGTTAACATTGGCAGCCTAAACCATGTTTCCAGACTGATGGGCTGATCCTGCCCCCTAGTTAGAATGTGTCTAGTCCAGTCTAGAGCTAGAAGCAAGACCTACATGTTAGAGTTCCTGAGAAGTAGACCTGAAGAGAAGCCTGATCCTGAAAATTCCTGAGATTGAAATCTGCTAGAAAGCAAGTGAACGAAAGGATTGCCCCTGATGGAAAGAGAACAGGAATTTATAGAAGGTTTAGAACCATCAAGGCCATGCAGGACAAACACAGTAAGATACTGCACATTTATGGCAATACAACTTTACTGCTTGTTGAAAGAATATATTGCTTTGGCTCACATCACACTTGTGAGATAGACTGGCAATCCAGATCTAAGATCTGCACCTCACAGCCTGGAAATTGCTAAAAGAGTTAATAAGAATGGAAATGCACGCCTGGATATTTGGGAAGATTTCAAAAAGTACTTAGTAAGGTCCCTCCTATAGAGCCCCCAGTAGTAATAAGAACACCTATAATGTCCCCTGGATTTATAATACCCTACTAGTGCCCCAGTATTTATACTGCCCCTACTGTTATAATGCTCACCATGAAGGCCCCAGTATTTATAATGCCCCCGCAGTGCCCCCTGTAATTATATTTCTCCCTCCACCATTCAGTCCCATGTAAATAAGATCACACCATCTCTTCTGCCCCTTCAATATACAGTCCCATGTAAATAACATCCCTCTCTATCTATAGCTCCCTCCAAAATACAGTCCCATGTAAATAACATCACCTCCTCCCCAGCTGTCTTCAACATACAGTACCAAATAAATAATATCACTCCTTCCCCAGCCATCTCCAACATGCAATCCCATGTAAATAACATCACTCCATCCCTCACACCCCTATAACATTCAGTCCCATGTAAATAACATCACTCCCTTCCACAGCCGCCTCTAACATACAGTCCCATGTAAATAACATCACCCTGCCCCTTCAACGTTTAGTCCCATATAAATAACGTCACTCCCTCCCACAGCCGCCATCAACATACAGACTTATGTAAATAACATCCCTCCCTTCAGCCCTAACATACAGTGCCAGTTAAATAACCACAACTCCCAGCATTGCTCTGCCTCTCCCTTCAATTACCTCTCCTCATGTAGCAGACATCACCACAGCTTCTTCCCCCAGGACTTCTCCTCTTCACTGCTGTCCTCTCCTGCACTGGTCACATGATGGTGACATCATCGCAGGTCCTTCTCAACCACTTCCTGTTTTACTGGTCACATGACTTGTGATGTCACCACAGGTCCTTCAGCTCTTGCAGTGCATAATGATTCAATTGTATAGCCATACTGAGGAGGGTAATACAGTTGTATCTAGCTGGCAGGCAGGACATTCGGGGCGTGGGACAAAAAATCAGGGGTCCGAATGTCTTAACCCAGCAATGCCCCTAGTGCTCCCTGAGGGAAGAAAGGGTGCGCTCTCCAATCACTGCACAGCCCTACTGAGCTTCAGAGTGAGGACAGCCACCATTAATCACCATTACTCCTATCAGTGCCACAACTGTCACTACCTTCCTTCTGGCTCTTCCCTTGCAGGTCGCTGAAATTACATACCATAGGTATCTCTGGGGCTTTGTGTGAGGGACTATTTTCAATAAGGGAAGGAAGGGATCAGCAAGACCTCATTTCAAAGCATTTAGAGTGATGCAGGTTTTTGATTGTTTCATTTGAGCGGCTGCTCACAAACAGAAAGGGAAGAAAGTTCTCTAGATAAGTGATTATAAAGAGTTTTAAATTTGTGGGATAACTTCTTTAATAAAACAGCAGCTGGGGAAGCAGAGTCACTACTTATAGCATACCTCCCAACGTCCCAGATCCAGCGCGACAATCCCGGATTGCAGTGGCTGTCCCGGTACGGGGAAGGCATGTCCCGGTTTATGGCAGCTGTCCCTGCGTTCATAGGACAGTTGTCTGTATGGTGATGAAGCAGAGAGCCGGCATAGGCTCACTACTTCATCCATAATCCCTCCTGTCCCGCCGCACTATTTGTCCCTCTTTCTCCGTGTCCAAAGTTGGGAGGTACTGTATGTTATAGACATCAGGAGACAATGGCCTAAAGGGGAGAATCTGGCGTGAGATCTCCAGGCAGCAAGATCTGATTCAACATCTGGAAATAAAGAGCTAGATATCCAAGAAGATGAGGGGCTGTCTAACATGACTGATCCACTGACTGTCTTATAGGAAATAGACTCACATGTCTTGTGTGATCCTTGTTGGAGATACGGCAACTTCAGCTTAGTCTATTGTTTGAGTGACTTCTGCTACATGGACTGCAGTTTATTGTTGTGACACTAGATGTCACTGTTACTAATGCTAACTTGTAGTCTCTGCATTTCTATCATGTGTTTCCTGTACATTAAGGTGAACTCACTAATTTCTTTTTCCTGCCTGTGCTATCCACCATGTAAGGTGACCTCCATTATTGCATACATGTTCCAATAAACCCAGTTCCTCTTACTCCACAATGTCTGATCTACACTGACTCTGCTGCACCCAGCAACTCTGCAACAATCCTCAGTAACTGAGAGATGGTGAGGACGCAGGGAAACAACTGTAATAACCATATTACATACAGGCATATACAATGTTATGACATACCTTTTGACAATTTTAAGTGTAAATCCAGAATCACAGCCAAAGAAGGAGCCAAACATCATTCAGTTATAGCCAGAATAAAGTCTTAAAGTCACAGAGCGGCCTGCCAGATCCTCTGCTTCACTGCTGGATCCCAAATGACTGCCATGTGGTGGTGATCTGGCCGATTTCCAGCATAAATATCGGGTTTCAGGCGAACAAAAACATGCAACTTTTTTTTGTTCAGCCAATAGCCGGCATTTGTGCTGGATCAGGCAACTGGATCTCCAAAACATAGATGTGAATGCCACTTTAGTAAATGTACAGATGAAAGTGCACACATAAAGTATGATGGCTGATCACCTGGAGAGAGTGATACACTGTAATGCCTTTGAAAATTACTTGTATATCTTCAGGTAAAGTTGTGACATATAGACTCAGACTCTATTTTAGCTTCAGCAGTTTATTTATTCCATTTGCACAGAATTTTGCGTATTTATAAGCCCCCCCCCATTTTTCATGTACAGGTCAGAGATCCTTATTATACAGTAGTTGTGCCACAGCAAAATGGAGGAATTTAATATTCTTCATTGAATGGATATTTTGGGTGATCCTTCCATCTGTAGAATCAGAAAGAATTGTGTTAAAATAAACAGAACTAAATTTAATTGCAGAATTGGTTGCTGGCTGAATTTTGTTTTGGTGGTCTACAGTGTCAATCTCTGACATCAGTTTAGAGCACCTTAGAGCTTCCTCTGCACCAGCTATTGACTCTACTACTGTCCCAAGCCCTGCCTCTGTTTAACAGATGCTGTGCCGTCAGGACACACTTATCAGCCTTAAAAGGGTTGTCCCATAAAAAATATTACCGTTTTCAAACCAGCACCTGGATCTGAATACTTTTGTAATTGCATGTAATTAAAAATGTACTATTGCTACTGAGTTATTCAATTAAATATATCTGTATAGCGCCACCTGCTGTTTGCTCTTTTTCTAATTTGTCTGTCCTGCTCACTGAGACTGAAGCACATGCTTAGTTCCATCCTTCAACTGCCACTACCTGCAGCATAAGGACACACCCTCTGAGAAAGGACATGCCCTCTAAGCTGACAGCTTGAAATAAGTCTACCAGAACAATTGGAGGAATTAATGGGTAGATCTCTGGATCAATGGGAAGTACAGGGCTGGTTCTAGCTTTGTCATGTACTATATATTATTCATGGGATAACCCCTTTAACATTAAAACAAACCATAAAATTGTGTACATGCAGCGGCCATGTTTGAGTTATAATGGGTCCCCTGGACAACATTGAGGTGTCACTACGTGTTGCTGCTCTCTGTAGGGGTTGGTAAGGCTGGTGCATACCTATGGGAAATAAGTCCAGAGAGTCAAGGATTGCAGTGAACCAGTGTGCTTTATTATTGGAAGAACACAACTGCAAAACAATACAGGCAAGGCACTAGCTGGTTTCTTCAATCTCATCTATGGCAGAAGAAGGTTATGTACTGAGGAAAGGCCAGAGATAGCTGTCCCTCTCTCTCTCCCTCTCGCTCAAAAGGCTGATACCCAGGCCAAAGGGCTATTGGCCCAGGGTCTGCAGCTCAGTCGTTGGACATGATATCTCCATCTCAGTGTCTTCTTCTGCCCCCTTTTGTAGCCTGCCAGAGTCTCTTCAACTAAATACTGATCCATATCAGCAGACCTCTTGGGGCTCTGACTGCTCTACCTTTATAAAGTTTCTAACTAATCCAGAACCTTCTAGTGGGAGAGGTGAGGCTGGACAAAAACAATGTTTCAGTTCAAAGCTGCCGTGGACTTGTACCGTGCTTGAATGTAAGTCAATGGGAATAACTAAGCAATTTCCAGATGTAAACAAACAACTGACAGAGCTAAACTAGACAGTCAAAAGGTCACAGTGTCTGTTTTTTCCCTCCAAAACTAAGCTCTGCATAGCCCCTTATGGAACACTGGAAAATTACTAGCTTCTCCCAAAGACTATCAGTATGAGCTGGCTGCGCATCAACCATTCCCTCAGTGCAGTGCAAATGAGCATATGTTACTATAAACATATATAATGCAGTTCAACAATATAAAAGAGTATATTTAAAAATGGCATAAATCATAAAACAAGTTAAGCCTTCAAAGTGCAATAAAGTAGGGACTTGATGGATTTGCATAGCAGCAATGACAGAAAATGTCCATACTCCAAAGTACTTTTGTACCAGGGCACTACATGCATCTACCTCATGCTGCAAAAATAGCTCTGATGTGCCTAATCATGGATTTTTTTTGCAGTGTTTTTAAAAAATATTCTGCAATGTGTTTTACTTACGTTTGCACAACATAGCGTCTATTTCGATTCAGTCCATTCAGAGTTTTCATTTCCTCTTCACTCAACTCAAATGCAAAAACCTGAAATTGCAATAACCAATGACAAAAGTCACTTTTTCAGTTTCTAAGGGCCTATTTACACTTACATCTATGAGTGATCCCTGACTCATCGAGTTGTTAAAAATAAAATGATAAATGATGCTTTCCTTATTTACTGCTGTGTGCATTTTTACCAAGTCATTATCATTATGATCTAATGGAAACATTTGTTGAAGGGGAACAAGGATGGTAGAAATACAACACTATTAATAATTGTCTGGTATTGTCCAGAATGAGTGTGCATAGTTTTTGACCAATCGTTTTACCGCTACAGTGTATTTAAAATTCAAACAGGAAAGCAAATAAACAAATAGTCCTGATTAAAAATGTTCCATCGATTTGTGTATACAGCTCCAATGCTCCTATGGTAACAGCCATAAAAAAATCTTAATCTAATCCTGCATTAATGTGTTATTTTCTTCACCTTTTCCCCCTTCTACAGTCTGTACAAGACTACAGACAGAAGGAGCAGAGCGAGTGGAGACACATAAATCTGCATAGAAGACGGAATACACAAAATTATAGAGTTTTCATCAAGAAAGACTATTCGCAAAGTTGTCTATTTATTTTGGATGCATTTGAGAAATAAAACTAATAATTGTCTAACCTTTTAAGCATGTTTTTAGACTATGGGAAGAAACTGGAGGAAATGTTGGAATACACAGTGGTGGTATCTGTATGGATAGATTCAAGCCAATAAGCCAAAGAGAAGCCAGGAAAATGAACCACTGTTTCAACTGACCAACCGAAAGGTTTATGTATCATAGAGATATAGTGTCTTTATTAACTTTATTTATACTGTCTTAATTAGCAAAAGTTTTGCAATTGAAAAATATAGATATGTCCCTCCCTACAGGTCTGCTCCTGATATCAATGTCAGATGGTAACATATAGGAATCAATATAGATATGCAATGGCTGACTATTTCATTTCTTCTGACTCTTTTTCTGGTTCAATGATTTTTATTAGGTTTTTTAACTTAAAAAGTTTTGTGAACAGATAGGGAGAGAATACAAATTACATCTTGTACATATGTAGTTGAAATTCACAGAAAATACAATAAGTTGTGAAACTGTTAGACATTTTGAATTATGTTAATTAGCATAAACAGTCATAGGAGGTGAGCGTATGACCGGTAGCCATCCAGGCTTATGTCCAGTCACTGAACCCCTCCATAAACAAAATATAATTGTACTCCTTTTACACAGGTAAGGAGATAATATCATCTCCGGGGTTAGAACTAAAAACTAACAAAATAATAGGGTGAACATAAGAAAACAGGTGCTCATGAATATATCGCTGTAGCATGGAGATTAGTAGAAGGACTATTGCCCAGATGAATTATGTATTTATAAACTGTGATTTTTCCCAGATATCCCAGTTAATATGGAATTTTTCCATAGAACCATTACTTCTAGCAGTCATCTCTTCATATTTGTGGTTAATGTTAACTTTTTTTATAGTTGTAATTAGTTCTGGAATCTCTGAGGATTTCCATTTCCCCGCAATGGATTGAATAGATGCGGTGAGAATATGATGGATAATAACTCTGTACTGATATGGGATATCACATATTCCTATTCTTAATAGAAAGAATTCTGGGGAAAAGGGTGTATTTATTCCTAGTTTACCAAATATCTCTTCAGCCAACCTCTTCCAATATTCAGCAACCACTGGGCATTCCCAAAATATGTGTAGTAGGTTCCCGATGTTTCCACATTTCCTCCAACATAGATTAGAAGAAGAATCATTGAAGATTTTTGCTAATCTGTAAGGGGTATAGTACCAGCGGAAAGCCAATTTACAGTACGCTTCCAAGTGATCGGAACAGGATGAGCTTTTTGCAGTCGATTGAAAAGTTTTTTTTCCAGGAGTATAAAGAGATCGAGATATTCATATCTCTCTCCCATTTCTGGATAACAGAGAGATGAACTTTTAAATATGAATCAGTCATTTGTGTATAGAATATCTTTAAACCTTTCATATATTTGGGTAATTTATTGTCTAATAAAGCACAAGTTATAGGATGTACTTTTGGGAGTTTTACGTTCAGTTTGTTTAGAAGTGTTCTGATTTGGATTTGTTCTGACTCTTTTTCTAATGTATTATTTTCCGTACAGTTCCGTTTAAGATGACAAAACTGATTAGTAGGGAAATTAAATAGCCTTCTTGGTAGATGGCAACTAGAGTATAATATATAACTATTCTTAGTAACAGGTTTTTGATATGTGCTAAAGATCAGTTTTTGATCTTGCACAGTAATTAACAGATCCAAAAACTCAATCAGTTTTTTGTTTGTATTTACAGTAAAACTTATATTTCTTTAATTATTACAGTATTTATTTCTTCCAAAAATATTTTTAGTTCTTCTTCTGTTTTCTGCCACATAAATATGTTATCATCAATGTATTGACACCATATAAATAGTTCCTTCACAGTGGAGACTCGGACAGCGCACTACAGCAAGTCACACACGTGAGACCCCGAAGTACAGGAGAACGGAAAGGACGGATTCGGCACATAACTGAGCCAAACGGAGCCTAAGGGCCACCTAGACTATAATGGGGTCCGTTAGGTTTCCGCTCAGAAATTGATTTTGGAGCGGAGACAAAAGTTGTGCATGCATCTATTATAGTCTATGGGGTCCCTTAGGCTCCGTTCAGGTCAGTTATGTGCCGAATCCGTCCTTTCCGTTCTCCTGTACTTCGGGGTCTCACGTGTGTGACTTTCCGTTTAGGGGCAGGAGAACGGAAGGGCTGAACGATGATGTGAACGAACCCTCAGCAGCTTTTGCAGCTTTTATTGCTGCTTGTACAGTAATTTGGACTAGGCCTTAATCTTCCGGCCTGGTTTATAAACGTTTGCAGATTTCATTACTGCTTGTGATTTGAAGATCTGCACCTCACCTCTAGGAATTGCAGAAAATGTAAGCTATTTATGCATCCATGGGACTGCATAGTAGTGAAATTGCTATTTGAGGAATTTAAGCAGTTTGCTGGATCTAGAGGACATTGGGACTTGAGAAATCTTGCTCCAGGCCACCCAGACCATAGTTGAGAAACTGCCTTTAAGACTGTATACATCTATTTTATTTGGACATGTTCTACAACTTGATGCCAAGTAAATTATACCAAGTATTATTTTACACTTTCACACCAAAAGCACCCCACGTCTACTAGCCAGGAGAACCTTACAGTGGGTGTACCCCAGGGAAACTTATCTTCATCTCAAGAGCAACCTCCTCATCACTGCACCAACCCTAGGAGTCTGGTTGTACACGGTACATTCTTTTTGCCTACACAAGGGGGTGCCACAACGCCTACAGCTCCACACACAGACTGCTTTTCATGACAGTTTTATGATAATCTTCAGCCACTGTTGTAAATGGCTATCCCTACAAGATCAGGGAGTCTGTGGAGAAAACCTTCGAACATTGCACCCAGGCATGCTACTGGGTATTAGGGTTTTTTCATCTGTGTGTCTATAGCTATGTAGGACCTGTGTGTACAGTATATGTTAGTATACTGTATATATATGTCTATAGTCATGTATGACCATTGTATATATATTACTGTACTGCATGTTTATGTATCAATACCTATGTATGATCTGTGTGTGTATATATGATTGTACTGTATGTGTGGGTATATAGCTATGTATGACCAGTGTGCGTATAGGTGAATGTACTGTATGTGTGTCTATAGCTATATATGACCTGTGTGTATATAAGTCTATGTGTGTGTCGATAGCTATGTACATTATAGTGTCTGTATGTTTGTGTCTGTCTATGTATACATACCTATGTGTTTCTTATGCAGTATGCTAGTGTTGCAGTATAATACACATATTTGTCTTGTTACATATGTTCTAAATGTAATGTTGCAGAGTTGATTGAGTTATGTGGGAACGAATGGTCTGGTTGTTTGTCTACTATCTGTCTTATTGCCAGTTCACCACAGAACCATATCCTACAACCACAAAAAATAAAAATGGTGGCTACCATGCAGATTAATTTTTAAAGTGGACCTGCCAACAGAATCCTTTTTGACTTTTTTGTCCTTTTTAAGCCCTTATATCCATCATGTGTGCCCTTGTGCATCTATGTAATGGGCTCATTAGGTAATCCCGCTTCATACACTGCAGTTGCAAGCTGTATACTACAGCAGGCACCCGACTGCAATCGCCAAAATCTGAAATTACTCTATTCCTGTTCATTTAACCACTCAGAAGCTGCTGTTAATAGCGACCGCGACATCTGAGACAGAGGGAAAGGGCTCTCTCTTTACTCCAATCAGAACCTCTGTGGCAAAATTGTGAGACTCTGATTGCTTACTGTGACAGCCTGGAGTTTTGTAAAGTCTCCCAGCGCTGTCATTCTGAGCTGTCTAACACGCAGCCAGTGAAAATCCCATAGACTGCAACAGTATTCTATTGCTGTCTATGTGACAAGTGATCAGAAGATCACATGTTCAAGTCCACTAAGGGGACAAAAAAAAGGTGAAAAAAATGTTTTTTTTAAATGTAAGAAAACACATATAATTGTAATCAACCCCTTTCCCAATTTTATGCATAAAGTAAATGACAAAATAAGCATAAATGGTATTGCTACATCTAAATATGTCCAAACCAAACTAAAATAAGTGTGTGCCTATAGATATATATTAGTTCTGTTGTGTGTGTGTGTGTGAGCATGTGTACATATTAGTGTCTATCTATTTAAGAGAGTGTGTTTGTGTCTACGTATAAATGAATGACAGTAGCCTTTGTTACGTTGGTCCCAGCTTTCTGCAGGTCATTCACTAGATCCCCCCGTGTGGTTCTGGGATTTTTGCTCACAGTTCCTGTGATCATTTTGACCCCATGGGGTGAGATCTTGCGTGGAGCCCCTGATTGAGGGAGATTATCAGTGGTCTTGTATGTCTTCCATTTTCTAATTATTGCTCCCACAGTTGATTTCTTCACACCAAGGTGCTTGCCTATTGCAGATTCAGTCTTCCCAGCCTGGTGCAGGTCTACAATTTTGTTTCTGGTGCCCTTCAACAGCTCTTTGGTCTTCACTATAGTGGAGTTTGGAGTGTGACTGTTTGAGGTTGTGGACAGGTGTCTTTTATACTGATAACAAGTTCAAACAGGTGCCATTACTACAGGTAATGAGTGGAGGACAGAGGAGCCTCTTAAATAAGAAGTTGCAGGTCTGTGAGAGCCAGAAATCTTGCTTGTTTGTAGGTGACCAAATACTTATTTTCCATCATAATTTGCAAATAAATTCTTTACAATGTGATTTTCTGGATTTGTTTTCTCATTTTGTCTCTCATAGTTGAGGTCTATCTATGATATCAATTACAGGCCTCTCTCATCTTTTTAAGTGGGAGAACTGGCACAATTGGTGGCTGACTAAATACTTTTTCCCCCCACTGTATTAGTTTTAATACTGTATTTATTGGGCCTCTAGTACTCTGTAGGTAACACTATTCCTGTGAGGGAAATCAGGGAACACCATTACTGTGTGAGGATGCTAAAGGAACACTATTACAGTATAGTAGGACACATTACTGTGTGGGGACAAACTATAACAGTACTAAGGAGTAAGTAAGAATGACTATTATTGAGTGTCTAGCTATTATTGTGTTTGGTCCTACGGAGGCGCTATTGCTGGTTCGTGCACTATGAGGCATAGCAAACCCTGCAGTGACCAGTCAAGCCTGGGATAAGCCGTCATGGCGCCGTCATGTATAGAAAAGAAAAGGGAAAGTGAATAACTCCAAGAGAAGATGTCACCTGAGAGTTATTGGATTTAACTGAACTGACTGTGGGCTAACCTTACATGCGTTTGAGATCTAGTTAGCACACTGAAAATGTAAATGTAGTAGGCACAGGGTAGGCTTGCAGGCTGGGTAGCGGTAAAGGCACAGACAAGGCAAGCAGGCTAGGTACTTGATAGTAGCACGAACAGGGCAGACAGATTGGCTACTGAACTGAAACACAAACAGGACTGAACTGGAAGTGTGGGAGCACACAGGGAGGATGGGTACAGGACTTAAAGACAGGAGCACTTGCAGAACTGCACCAGGAGTAGGCTGGAAACTTAAAGTAGCCCTGGAAAAAAACTTACAAGTGGGCAATTTTGTATGCAAGTCCAAATCCAAACTGAAAGAAGGCAGGGCAACACAAGTAGGCAGGGCCAACACAAGCCACAAGTAGGCAAGGAAAACACAAGCTAAAGGTATGCAAAACAACAGAAGTAGACATGGCCAACAATACTGTAGTGCAGCACAAATTACCGCCCCAGCAAACCCAAATACCCCTGTGCACCATAAAATACTGCCCTATCACCATACCGAGGACAATGGAAAAGTTCAATTCAGGAGGGCACCTGTGGCTTCTGGCCAGGTGCATGAGTAATTAATTAAGTAATTAAGTAATTTATGCTGAGAGCATCAGATCATTATGTACATGGCCAGCGGCCTCCCCCCAGGGTATTCACCTACTGGGAAATTTCCATGCAGGGTCTGTGGCCATTCCGTCCCTGCCCACAGCCCAGACAGCTTCTGCCTAGAGAGAGAACACCCTAAATACTTGAATTTGAAAGTGCACACACTGGCCCTTTACAAAGCCAGATGTTGAGGGTGCGCGGTCTAAGGGGACAGATGCTGGGGAACTAGACAGGAGCATACAGGCCATAGCTTTTAGAGGACAGCGTCGATCAGGATGCCGGAAGGCATGTTGAGTGATGCGGCACTCACAGGGTACAGCAGGGATCGGCACGAATGGTGTGTCGGCATAACACTTAGTTTATTCCATGTTCTTAAAGTTATTTTATAGCTACTGTATACTGCAATCAATTAATACCATTTTTGTGGGAAGGAGGAAGCATATACTTGGGACTTGTGTTCCTGACTTTTTAGACCCTAGCATTGTGGGCACTGCTGCATTTCTCTTGCAGAACCATGAAACGTATTTATTATCGAAGTAGCATTAATTTTGCTGACTAGAAAAATGAATTTGTCTGAGGATTGTGAACACTGGAAAATGACTAGCTGTGCTTTTTGTACATGTCTAACTCTATACCTAGAGTACAATTTTGATTGGTTGACAAGGTTCTGCTTGGGGTGGAGACTGCTCAAGAGACCAGGTTTTGGCGTGGTATGGAATTAAACAGTGAGCACTGGGAGAAAAACTTAATTGTCTTCATTCTCAAGACAATGATTCTCCTACCTCAAGATTCTGCTTGATCCTTTCAGGCTTAAAACTCTTTGCAAGAACCACTATCCCCCTCTGTAGCAGGTGTCTCATTGCCACTTCGGCAGGAGTTCGGCCATGTGTTTTTGCAATTGCATTGAGCACAGGGTCCTCCAACAGTACTGGAGCTGTCTGGTCAATCCTGAAAAAATTACAGTGTAGACACACTTAAGTTATACAAAAAAGATTTAAGAGACAAAGATAAATATAATTAAGCAAAAGTCAGAAACTAGAGAGATCAAAATATGAGTCATTCAGGTCAACTTGAGTACAATTGATTTTGCCAACTTGAACTTGATTTGAATTTTAAGCGATTCATTTGTCTCTAGTTAGAGCCTTTGGTCAGTAATTGGAGCTTAAACTTTACTTTCCCAATTCAGAGAAAAATGTCAATTAAGTACAGTAAGTCACTTCTTACCAGTCAACATCACGAGTTGAGCCCAGCACCCCAAATGCTTCCAGAACTATGTTGTGTGAGTTGCAGAACTCCAGCAGCTTAGACTGATTTAAGTAGATGTGACACTCAACCTAAAGATGAACAAAATGTCTAACATGTAACAACTGCTAGATAGCAGGACACATAACCCTAGTTCAGATGAAACTTATGTTACCGGGAAATTTGTGTGTCATCAATGCAAACATACTAACTTTATTTCTTAAAACTAAAGCCTCATTCACATGTTAGTGTTTTGCTCAGTGATTTCCATCAGTGAATGTGAGCCAAAACCAGGACTGGAGCTGCACAGACATATGGTATGGACATATGGGAAAGATCTGCACCTGTTCTGTGTTTAGGGCTGCATCTCAAAATCACTGATGGAAATGACTGATCGAACACTGATGTGTGAATGAGACATAAGACTAAGAAAATGATAGGATGCATCTGTATCATTGGACCAACACAACTATATCTACTGTGCACTGTTGGTCATACATTGGTATATGCATACCTCTCAGCCATCCCGGATCCGGCGGGACAGTCCCGAATTGCAGTGGCTGTCTCTGGTCTGTGCTGGGGGCGGGGCCGGCCGGCAGTCAGCCTCGGCTCTGCCCCCTCCACAGACCAGATCAGCCGATGTCCTGCTGCTGCTAGGAAGAAGGTAAGTATGTGGTGTTTATTTTTTTTTACTTTCTGTGAGAGGCACAATGTGGGCATATTACTGTGGGGCACAATGTGGGCATATTACTGGGGGCACAATGTGGACATACTACTGGGGTGCACAATGTAGGCATACTGCTGGGGGGCACAATGTGGGTATATTACTGGGGGCACAGCTGGGCATATTACTGGGGGCACATTACTGGGGGCACAATGAGGGCACATTACTGGGGGCACAATGTGGGCATATTACTGGGGCACATAGCTGGGCATATTACTGGGGGCACAATGAGGGCACATTACTGGGGGCACAATGTGGGCATATTACTGGGGCCCATAGCTGGCATATTACTGGGGGCACAGCTGGGCATAATTCTGTGAAGACACTGTGGTGGCATGAAGGGGGAATAATTACTCTGTGGGGGCATTAAGGGGACTGAGTGGGATTAGGTGTATAGTTATGTTTTGGGTAGAGTTAGAGGCGTGGCCTATTGCTGAAAAAATTTGCTCACAATGTGTCCCTCTTTGTTCGTTTACAAAGTTGGGAGGTATGGTATATGTGATCTACCATAGATGCATTTATGGACACAGCCATGAGATATGTAAGTTTAAAGGGATTATCCTGGAAAAGAATGATAACTTATCCGCAGGATAACATCATCACCACATCAGCAGGATTCCAAGTACTGGCATCCCAGCCGATCAGCTGGGGTGGGGGAGGGGGCCTGTATACATTTGGGTATTTGCAGTATGTCATGTGATTATAT
This sequence comes from Rhinella marina, assembly GCA_900303285.1. NCBI lineage: Eukaryota > Metazoa > Chordata > Amphibia > Anura > Bufonidae > Rhinella > Rhinella marina. The sequence continues at coordinate 116,582 of ONZH01013394.1, forward strand.
CTATGTATATTCCTGTAATTCCTTATAAGAGGTTGTTTAAATCCTGCACATTCATTACACCCATTCACCCCTAGGTGGTGCTGGCACCACATATCTCTTAATAATATAAAAATGAATTTCTGTCTGTCTGTCTGTCTGTCTGTCTGTTCTCTATGCGCGACCAAACTACTGGACCAATTTTCACCAAATTCGGCACACAGGTACATCAGGTGTCTGGGAAGGTTTTAGACCAGGTCTCATCTCTCTAGGACGTACCGTTCCCGAGATATTCCCAAAATATGATCTCCATTAGCCAACATTACAACTGGGAGCTTTGGTTTTAAACTCCAACTGCCATTCTCTGCAAAGCCACACAGGGAGGACAGGTTTCCATAACAACCAGGTAATTATCAGCAGCTGAGGATCTCATCCATTTCTATTTACTGACACTGTTAAAGGTATTCCGGTTACCATAAATATAACTTATGTTTTTTTCTATTACTACAGTTCAGTAGTAATAAAAGATGTTTTCCTCCACTGCTGTCTATTGCGTGGGCTCATAAATAAGCATGGTATTGACCTTTAATTCAGGCCACCCTAAAAGAAGTACTTAAAACCCCCGCCCCAGGTCTCACTAAGCCACACCCCCAACTCTGTCAGGCCACACCCCCTTTCACTCCGCAGCCAACAGAGATTGAAAAAATAAAGGTAAAAATCAACTTCTGTCAGCTGCAGGGATGGGTGGGAGGTTGACTTTCTTTCTGCAACAACACACACAAACATTAAATAAAATAGATTAAATCCACCCATGCGAAGCGTCTTGCTAATCCACGCCCCCGACTCTGTCAGGTCACGCCCCCTCCCACTCCGCAGCCAACGGGAATTGAAAAAATGAAGGTAAAAATAAACTTCTGTTTGCTGCAGGGGTGGGAGGGTGAATTTCTCTCTGCAACGACACACAAAAATTTTAGATGAAATAGACTAATTATAGACTAAAACCGTTCGAAGCCTTTTGCTAAGCCACGCCCCGTCTCTGTCAGGCCACGCCCCCTCTGACTCCGCAGCCATTCTGCAACGACACACAGAAACATTAAATGAAATAGATTAAATGCACCTATGCGAAGCGCTTTGCTAAGCCACGCCCCGACTCTGTAAGGCCACGCCCCCTCCCACTCCGCAGCCAGCAGGGATTGAAAAAATAAAGGTAAAAATCAACTTCTGTCAGCTGCAGGGATGGGTGGGAGGTTGACTTTCTTTCTGCAACGACACACAGAAACATTAAATGAAATAGATTAAATACACCCATGTGAAGTGTCTTGCTAATCCACGCCCCCGACTCTGTCAGGTTACACCCCCTCCCACTCCGCAGCCAATGGGGATTGAAAAAATAAAGGTAAAAATAAACTTCTGTTTGCTGCAGGGGTGGGAGGGTGAATTTCTCTCTGCAACGACACACAAAAATTTTAGATAAAATAGACTAATTATAGACTACAACTGTTCGAATAGTCTTGCTAAGTCACGCCCCCAACTCTGTCAGACCACGCCCCCTCTCACTCTGCAGCCATTCTGCAACGACACACAGAAACATTAAATGAAATAGATTAAATCACCTATGCGAAGCGCTTTGTTAAGCCACGCCCCCAACTGTGTCAGGTCACGCCCCCTCCTACTCCGCAGCCAACAGGGATTGAAAAAATGAAGGGAAAAATAAACTTCTGTCAGCTGCAGGGGTGGGAGGGTGAATTTCTCTCTGCAATGACACACAAAAATCGTAGATGAAATTGACTAATTTTAGACTACGACCATTCAGTACTAATAAAAGATGTTTTTTTCCACTGCTACCCATTGCGGGTCCCCATAAATTACCATGTCATCGACCTGTAATTCATGCCACTCTGACCCCCGCCCCAGATCTCGCGAAACCACGCTCCGACTCTGTCAGGCCACGCCCCCTCCCACTCCGCAGCCAACGGGGATTGAAAGGAAGGTAAAAAGGTAAAAATCAACTGCTGTCAGCTGCAGGGGCGGGAGGGAGGTTGGATTTCTTTCTGCAACAACATACAGAAACATTAAATGAAATAGATTAAATATACCCGCGCAAAGCAATGTTTTCTTCCACTGCTACCCATTGTGTTTCTTCAAATTACCATGGCATTAACCTATAATTCAGGCCACCCTGAAATGAAGGACTTAACCCCCCCCCCCGTGTCCCATTAAACCACACCCCCTCCCACTCCGCAGCTAATAGGGATTGAAAAAATGAAGGTAAAAATCACCTCCTGTCAGCTGCATTGACTTTCTCTCTGCAACAAGACACGGAAACATTAAATGAAATAGATTAAATATACCCAGGCGAAGCCGGGTATTTCTGCTAGTACAGTATAGATCTTAGGGTGTGGCAGTGCAGAGAAGAGTGGTGAAGGAAGGGAGAAGGAAGAACCAAAACAAAGAGAACCAGTTCAGATGTAAGTTAAAGGGGTTGTCCAACTTATGAAAAAAATATATAGCACTGTAAATCTGATGGTCAGCAATATAAGTTAAGCAGGTTAAGCAGATTTCCTCATACTCCCCATATTCTCCTTTGGCATGGGAGTGAATACAAGTGCTGCCCTGAGTGACATGTCTGCCTGCTAGGATACTCAGCAGCATGTTATATGTGTAGGACTACAAGTCCCAGCTGTACAATGACACTGCTGATGCACACAGGAACTTCCCCTTACCTTTTTTGTGCAATGCTCTACAGTATTCCTCAGATCTCTTCCAGTCTGTCAGCTCTGTGTCTGCAAGATGAGGAAGGCAGATCCTGTGTCTCTTCACTGCCTGCAGCTGCTCAGCAAAGCCTTGAGCCCTGAGTCTGTGCTGGCTGAAGGGGTAATGTTTTATCTGAAAGAATCCAGGGAGAGAGTAGAGAGCAGCAGCAGCCAGCAGTGCAGGGGGTGTGGCAAGCACAGTGACATCTGGTGTACAGACTCTTATCTGATCTCTCAGGCTTGTGCAGGATACATCAGCAGAGCAGGGAGAAAAGCTGACATCACAGGTCATGTGACACGGAGTGAAATCTGAGAAAGCTGCAATTGTAGAAGCACAAAGTGCATGGCAAAGCTGTTGTGTTTGATTAGTTAGAAACAAACAAAGAACAAAAAAATAACTTGGACAACCCCTTTAAGATGTGAGCTGTGAGAGTGCAGCAAGGGCAGCTCATGTTTAGCCCCCAGCTAAGGGAGGCTGCCTCCAGCATCAGACCTACGGAAGTCAGACGCCATAGCCAGACTGAAGCAGGACAGATAAAGGAAGTAGAAGACCAAGGCCAGGGATGGACCTGCTGTACCTACTTTTAAGCTGAACAGTAACTACCCCTCTGAGTTGTGCACAGACCAAGAGTAGGCCTGGATATCAGGATATACAGTGCCTTGCGAAAGTATTCGGCCCCCTGGAACTTTTCAACCTTTTGCCACATTTCAGGCTTCAAACAAAAAGATATAACATTTAAATTTTTGGTGAAGAATCAACAACAAGTGGGTCACAATTGTGAAGTGGAACGAAATTTATTGGATCATTTAAACTTTTTTTGTAATAATAAAACTGAAAAGTTGGGCGTGCAAAATTATTCGGCCCATTTACTTTCAGTTCAGAAAACTCACTCCAGAAGTTCATTGAGGATCTCTGAATGATCCAATGTTGTCCTAAATGACTGATGAAGATAAATAGAATCCACCTGTGTGTAATCAAGTCTCAGTATAAATGCACCTGCTCTGTGATAGTCTCAGGGTTCTGCATCATGAAGACCAAGGAACACACCAGGCAGGTCCGTGATACTGTTGTGGAGAAGTTTAAAGCCGGATTTTAGTACCAAAAGATTTCCCAAGCTTTAAACATTCCAAGGAGCACTGTGCAAGCGATCATATTCAAATGGAAGGAGTATCAGACCACTGCAAATCTACCAAGACCCGGCCGTCCCTCTAAACTTTCATCTCAAACAAGGAGAAGACTGATCAGATATGCAGACAAGAGGCCCATGATCACTCTGCATGAACTGCAGAGATCTACAGCTGAGGTGGGAGAGTCTGTCCATAGGACAACAATCAGTCGAACACTTCACAAATCTGGCCTTTATGGAAGAGTGGCAAGAAGAAAGCTATTTCTCAAAGATATCCATAAAAAGTCTCGTTTACAGTTTGCCACAAGCCACCTGGGAGACACACCAAACATGTGGAAGAAGGTGCTCTGCTCAGATGAAACCAAAATCGAACTTTTTGGAAACAATGCAAAACTATATGTTTGGCATAAAAGCAACACAGCTCATCACCCTGAACACAACGTCCCCACTGTCAAACATAGTGGTGGAAGCATCATGGTTTGGGCCTGCTTTTCATCAGCAGGGACAGGGAAGATGGTTAAAATTGATGGGAAGATGGATGGAGCTGAATACAGGACCATTCTGGATGAAAACCTGTTGGAGTCTGCAAAAGACCTGAGACTAGGACGGAGATTTATCTTCCAACAAGACAATGATCCCAAACATAAAGCAAAATCTACAATGGAATGGTTCAAAAATAAACGTATCCAGGTCTTAGAATGGCCAAATCAAAGTCCAGACCTGAATCCAATTGAGAATATGTGGAAAGAGCTGAAAACTGCTGTTCACAAACGCTCTCTATCCAACCTCAAAGAGCTCGAACTGTTTTGCAAGGAAGAATGGGCAAGAATTTCAGTCTCTAGATGTGCAAAACTGATAGAGACATATCCCAAGCGACTTGTAGCTGTAATCGCAGCAAAAGGTGGCACAACAAAGTATTAATGCAAGGGGGCTGAATAATTTTGCACACCCAACTTTCAGTTTTATTATTACAAAAAAAGTTTAAATGATCCAATAAATTTCGTTCCACTTCACATTTGTGCGCCACTTGTTGCTGATTCTTCACCAAAAATGTAAAATGTTATATCTTTTTGTTTGAAGCCTGAAATGTGGCAAAAGGTTGAAAAGTTCCAGGGGGCCGAATACTTTCGCAAGGCACTGTATGTGATCCAGTGTGTTATGCAAGAGAATAGAGTGAGCCTAGTGGAGATGAGAATGTTTTCCTCAGCCTATGGACCCACTAGCAACCTAAGTGAGACAGATGTTAGCCTAAGGTGCCTGTTCTCAGTTTACAGTAAAGTACAAGCTGTATTTGGAGTCGCATTCCTCTATGGACAGTGCGGACAATTGTGAGTAAAGCCAAGAAGGCAAGATATCTGTGTAATGGCCCTTTGAAGAACCTTATTGATATATGTATACGCCACACCTGGAACTGAGTTAGAAGTTACCACAGTCTAAGTGTAACCAGAACCTACACCTCACAAAGAGCCTGTTACTAGGATTACAGCTAAAGCTAACTGTGTATGCATTATATGCCTCCTTTGCCAAGTGAATGAACTGTAACAACTACCTCAAGGCAATTGGGTAAAAGTTCTGTTATTTATAAGAACTGATTCCTTATTCTTCCGTCCACCTTCACTTGCACCTAAAGGTGCTGGCGTCATGAACACCAGGGACCCTGCCTCCACGGCACCTAAAAACCCTTTCCACCAAGGGCACCTCAACCACCATCTGGCGGGAGATCCCTGGACAACAGAGTGTGCCCCAGAGGAACTGGTGCTAACCTTCCTATCACTGCATGCCGGCCCAGGGAGCTGCTAACCATGAGTAAACAACTACTACACCTATCGGCACTACCACACTCACACTCATAGCACCCCTGCGGTCCCGGTCCAAGGACAGCACATACATTGTATAGTGACAGTGCTTGGTATTGCAACTCAGCCCCATTGACTTGAATGGGGCTGAGCTGCAACTAGGCCACTTGACCAATGTACAGTGATGTCACTGGCCTAGGAAGAGGCTGCAGCACTCAAGGCTTCTTCTAACAGATGATCAGTGGGGATCCTGGGTTTGGATAACCCCTTAAAGCAGGGATGCCCAACCTGTGGCCCTCCAGCCGTTGCAAAACTTTAACTCCCAGCATGCCCAGACAGCCTACAGCTATCAGCCTACAGCAGGAAAAGGTGGGAGTTGTAGTTTTACACAGCTGTAGAACAGCTGGAGGGCCGCAGGTTGTGCATCCCTGCCTTAAATGCTCAGCAGCAAACCTCCCTTATGTCATGTGCTGAATTCAAACTGTGCCAAGAACTTTGGTAGAGGGGCATTTTAGTATCAGCCCCTTCTCCTACTTCCTGTCCAAAGATCTCAGATAGGCTGACTTGACAGAAAAATAAAAAAAAATGGATCCTGTATTTTAAGTATCCGTTATGTTCAGTTATGCACATTTTGCTTCTGTTTCAGCCTTTTTCATTTGAAATCCGTCATTTTAGACAGGAAAAAAAATACTTTGTGTAGGACTTTCTTCTGTCTAAAATAATGGATCTCAGATGGAAATGGCTAAAATGGAATGTGCAAAACTGAGCATAATGGATGCTTAACACACAGTTTTTTATTTATTTTTATTTTCTTATGACAGATCAGAAGAACAGAAAAATTAACGGTGATGTGAACCCTCACTGAGCTCAAGAATGGATGAGCGAGCAATGGATTATGGGTGGCAATATTATTACTAAGGATGGGTTCACATCATGTTTTTCCCTATGTTTAGAGTGTACAGTACATTAGGAAACTTTCAGACGTAAACGTTAGTTTGCATAGTGCTCCATTAGTCAGACAAAGGTCAAAAGAGTATCCTTTTGACCTCTGTCTTGCTGGTATATGTCCCTGGGTTCCCCTTCCCCCGAAAAAAAAACACACATACAGACATAAACATATACATACCTCTTACATCCACTGACATATCCTGTGGGGTAGACGTTCTCTTTCCTCATCTCCTCTGTTTGACCCAGTTCAGCATGGCAAATTCTTTCAGCGGCATCTCATCTCTGCAGAGTTTGTAACACAGACAAGTTAGACAAGTTATGTAGAGGTTGGTGCTTCAGTGGGTCCTCCGCCAACACAAGGGGTTATTATCTAAAATGATGGTCTTAATAAATGACCCCCAATGTCCCTATAGTGCCTCCAGCAATTCTAACGCCCCCTAGAATGCCCCCAGTAATAATAAAACCCCACGTTGTGCTCCCAGCAATAATCCCTGTATAGTGTCCCCAAATATAATGTCCTGTAATATGCCCCTGTAATATGCCCCTGTAATAGAAATGCCCATATAGTGCCTCCGGCATTAATATACCCTATTTTACCCTCAATAAAAATACCATTATAGTGCCCCCAGTATTAATAATGTCCCTATAGTGCCCCCAGTTGTTATGTCCCAGTACAAAAAAATCACGCTTTTGTGCCCCAGTATTAAAATTCCCCCAGTGCCTCCAGTAATTCGACATATTGTCCTCTCACATTCCGAAATGCCTCAGTAATGCCCCCTATAGTGCCTCAGTATTAGAAGTCCCTAGTGCCACCAGTAATGCCCCTTATTCTGTCCCCAGTATTAATTCCCCTAGAGTGCCCCCAATAATGCTTCCAGTTATGCCCCCCACATTGGGCCTCCTGTAGTAATGTGGGTACAGTACTGAGGGAGGCGCACGCTGCCCCTACACTAGTAATGCCCCCACAGTAGAAATGTCCCCCACAGTGTGCCCTGAGTAGCAATGTCCCCCACAGTGCCACCAAGTAGTAATGTCCCCCACAGTGCTGCCCAACAGCAATGACCCCTATAGTGCCCCACAGAAGTAATATCCCTCACAGTGGCAGCCAATAGCAATGTCCCCCACAGTGCTCCTACAGTAGTAATATCCCCCACAATGCCCCACAGTAGTAATGTACCCCACAGTGCCACTCAATAGCAATGTCCTCCACAGTACGTCTACAACAGTAATGTCCCCCACAGTGCCCTACAGCAGTTATGTCTGCCACAGTGGCCCTACAGCAGTGATGTCCTTCAAAGTGCCCCAGCAGCATTATCCCTCACAGTGCCTCTACAGCAGTACTGTCCCCCTCACTGCCCCACAGTAGTAATGTACAGTGCCCCTTCAGTAATAAACCTCACAGTGCTCTTTGCAGTAATATCACCCACATTGTCCCCTAGTAATGGCCCCCTATAGTGTTCACCATCCTCTTGCGTAATATCCTCCAAAAGGCCCCTTCAAAATTATGCTCCCCAAGTGGGCACTGAAAAAAAAAGATCAAAAACTAATACTCACCTGTGTCCAGTTCGCCGTTGTTCACGATGCAGGCTGCAACCTCCTCTGGTCTACAGCCTGGAATGGTGGGACGTATCACTTCTCCGTGTCCCGACGCAGCTGGGCATGATGACGTTACCACGCATGCCTGCTCCGGGTGCAATGACATCATCATGCACACCGATATTTAATACCTCATGGGCTTCAGGCCTACTAAGCCTGAGGCTTATGAGGGTGATCGACGTCTCCTGTGCCCTGCCACAGTATTCATATGCAGCGACAATGATGACATGACTAAAAAGTCTTCTCGCCATTTGCAATATTTCTGTCACATTAGAGACCATTTTGGTCACTATCTGGAGCACTGGAATTGGTCCCCTGTTCTAGCTCTACCCCTGGGGTTGTGCTGCTAATGGTGGAAGGGATTAAATTCTAAAAAAGAATTCAGTGGTAGGGGAAAGTAGTGAATGCACTGCAGTGCTATAGAGAGGGACTGTGTATGGGACGTATCACACTGTATACCTATACAGTGGCATATGTTTCAACCTTCAATCAGAGGTATGTGTTTTAAGTCCTCCAGACGTACACTTCTGATGGAAGGTGCAAAATATCAATTTGGACTGGTAGCATCCAAAACGCAGATGTGAAAGTACCCTAAGATGTGTCTGTGCATGCTCATGCAATGTGCGTTCACAATACAGCAGTTACCTCAGAGCGGGTTTGAAAAGGAGCAAGCCAGCCACCACTACTACATGGCCGCGGTAGTCGTAACCAGGGGCAACGGCCTGACTGATGTGTGTGGGACAATGGAAATACAAATCTTCTAAACTGTACATTTTATATAAATGCATTCTATTAGTAATAATATTGGTATGGCTATATCTATCTATACAAACTACATTTGTGAGATGGGAATACCCCTTTAAGGCCTGGTCCTAACGTGGCAGAATTGCCATGGATTTGTGTTGTGAATTCAAAACCCCATCCACATATTCATTATATTGCAAAAAAGCTGTGGCTTTTCACTGCAGATTTTACTCTTTGTAATGTATACAATGAAATCAGAGACAAATAAACATGTAAGGTAACACATGCACATTTTGCAGCACATTAAAGGGGTATTCTGGTAAAGTAACTTAATTTTTGAAAAACTGCATTAAGGCTGCAAGCTCTGACCCAACCAGAACCCATTCCTATACATATAACCAGAGCTTCATTTTACCTTGCAATCCATTTTTGCCTCACAAAACTACAATCCCCACACTTCCTACTGTGAGTGTTGATGATTATTGATTGGCTGCCTGATATCACAGTCCGGTCACGCCCCCTGATATACAGTCCGGTCACGCCCCCTCTTCTCAGTAATCAGCAGCACACTAACATTTAGCTAGAGAATTGATAGCAACACACTGAGCGTGCTCGATCTAACAAAGGCTCAGAACTACAGGTCAATACCATGGTAACTTATGAGGAAAACAGTGGGTAGCAGAGGAAGAAAACTACTTTTATAACTACTGAATGGTAAATATGTGAAATTGACATTATATTAGGAAGTTATTGATGATGAATTAGTCTAAAACATAATTTATATTTATGGTAACCGGAATACTCCTTTAAGTCTTTTCAGATTTCCTGCCAGGACTTCTTGTGAAAATCCCAAACCCTGCAGACAGATAAAACTGCTACTGGGCTCCCTGACCTTATGTTTCAGCTCTCCTTTCCAAGCATTACACTACAAGGTGTGGGGTTTTTTTTACACATTATTAGACCTTTTCTTCTAAGTATGTCTCATAATTTAACTCTGTTTAAATGCAATGAATTATTGACAGAACATTTCTGCATTACCTGGTTGCACGCAGGTTTGTATCTCAGTCCTGGCATATTGAGGATAAGCTCCAATTGTTTGTGGTTGAAGTTGGAGACACCTATAGATTTGACCAGTCCTGCTTCTTTACAATCCTCCATAGCCTGAAAATAATAAAGAAATGAAAGTATACAGGTACATCTCTGTCCTGTGCTTAGTATTTTCCCTTTAAGTGATATTTTGTATGAGCTGCTTAGAGAAGTGGGAGATAGGGAGTAACAGCCATTGAGTGCATTTTTATGTCATAAAATGTATTATTATTTATAGGGGTATTCTTTCCACAATCATTTATGATGTAAAAACTAGATAGATAAATGTTATATGGCAATATCACTGTATGATCAGATTACATTTGGTTTGGTTGTAGTCTGTTACCATGGAAACATTAGGCCTTTGGAGGAGTTCAATACAAGTTATTCTTTTAAATTGAGATTAAGTTCACTTAATTTTGTTTTTCAATTTAAGATACTTTGGAACAATAAAAGATTAGACGTCTATACAAAGTTTCACTTTAAATATTTAGAAAGCACAGCACAGTCATTAAATATCCAGTGTGATTGTGTAGGGAGCGAAATCATCATTATCACAGAGAAATTAACCAAAACAAGTACCACTGGGAAATTAGAAATTACTAGTGGCATATATGAGGAACAGGTGGCTTCAAAGACAGGCTGATCACTATACACATTTTGAGATTAGTCTATACCTTCCAGGTGTCTCGAATATCAGTATTGTGATAAATCAATTTTCCACTTTGATCTGTTGGAAGAAGATCGTCACCAGGCTTAAAAAACAAGAGAGAAAGTCATCAAAATACAACCTAAAAATATAGTATCAAAGAGACGAAAGAGCATAAGACAATCTGAACCTGTCCCTCAGCTTCCCCTTCTTTTCAAACTCTGACTAGTTTACAAAAGGCTGGGCACAATTTTTGTGGTAATATCCAGACCTTGAACTCAACAGGAGTGTGAATAAGAAAGAGATCCAGGTAATTCATCTGTAGATTCTTCAAGGACTTCTCAAGAGCAGGACGGACCAACTCTGGTACGTGATAGGTGCTCCAGAGCTAGAAGAAAGGGGTGGAAGCAAAAATTAAAAACTTGAGAATTTTAATAAAGTAAATGCTGGAAGACAGCTGAATTCGAAACACTGTAATAACGGACATTAGTTGTTACTGTGGTAATTAGAGATGAGCGAATTGACTTCGGATGCTTCATCCGAAGTCGATTCGCATAAAACTTCATTTAAATAGTGTACGGAGCAGGAGCGCTCCTTAAAGTATTAGAATGTATTGGCTCAGATGAGCCGAAGTTATTACTACACGAAGTCTCGCGAGACTTCATGTAATAACTTCGGAAATTCATTTCTACTGTAAAAAACTTTGGTACCAAACTCATCAGAGCCAATACATTCTAATAGTGTACGGCAGGCAGGCAGGCAGGCACTCTGTACAGTATTAAAGCAAAGTTCGCTCATCCCTAGTGGTTATATGTATAGTAAAGTGGTGGAAGGTGTATATATCTCACCCAGGTTCCTCAGCTGGATGAGATAGATGAAATCCAGGAAGCTGCACCTGCTTCAGCAGAACGTAGTTGCTGGAGCTGTTTTGTTTAGGTGTCAATGGCTGGGGCAGTTATGCCTGGAGAGCTGACCTGTATGGTTAGAGCTTGGTGATTGGCAGACCGTGAAGCTGTGTAAAGCCTTCCCTGGTGTAAACCAGACTCTATAGGTGAGAGAGGAATCATCTGTGTCTTAGGTAGAGCTCTGACAGGAAGGTGTTTATTTTTGTGTTATACTTGGTTGTGCTGCTGGAACCTCACCTCACCCAGTGATGCTATAACTGAAATGATCACCTGTATTGATGAAGTGACCTAAGAAAACACCGTTTGAACTTTGAAACCCGTTGTTTGATGAGAAATCTGTCATCGCCGCCCTGCTTGAGAGAGTGATCCCTTACACTACCCAGCATCTTTCACTATTTAATAAGAGATCAAGATAAAGGCTGAAAAAGACCACTGATAGCTACAGTACCTTGGGAGATATATCACTGGCATTACCTTGGTGGTGCAGAATATGTCTTCTCTCTTGACTGTCCCATCTCCGATTTTTTCATTGATGGCTCGACCAACCTCAACCTCATTACAGTACGAAAATGCAGAGTCAATGTGTCGATACCCAACCTCAAGACCAACTTTCACAGCTTCTTCGACCAGAGACTTTGGAAACTATAAGAAATTATATAAATCAATGGTAGCAGGTAACCTGTGACTACAGTATATAGATCTGTATTACACTTACAAGCACAGTGAACGTCACAATCAATGTCTTCTCTGATTGTTTTTTCTTCCCATCTGGTTTACACCATCACTAAAACTTCTTCCAGGCATAACTCAACCACCTCTGCAGTGACCCAGGAGGACAGTGTGGAGAAGGATGGGAGTGGTAGTGGCTATGCTGGAGGTAGTAGTATTTGCAGTTTACAGTGGCAATTTCCCCTCTAGCCATGCATTGACTGGAGGGCGCACCCTTTCTTTTCTTGGGTCACTCTCTGGAGTTGGGGTTCCTGCCTAGAGGTAGTTGATATGCCCTTGATGTTAGGTGTTTAAGTGCAAGGCAGGAGAACAAATGAAGAGGCTGGTGAATGCTGGAGTCAATAACCAGGTCAGTTAGTGTTGATAAATAAGTCTCTCTTTACTAAAGTGCATATCGGACTAATAGTACATCCGGCAGCAACAAGCCACAGTTCCAAAGCCAATCTTTGCAAACCTTTCCCATTAGCAGTGTATGGACAGCAACAATGATAGAGGTCGTAGTATTCCCTCTCTCTCTCTCTCTCTCTCTCTCTCTCAAGTTACCTTGGTGTCTCAGCAGAACCCTAGGCAAGCAGTGGGGTTCTTGTTAAATGCCTCTGCAGTTCCTGGACTGAGTGGGGAAGATAATAGATAGGGGTGGCCAATCAATCCCAAAGCATGGTAAGGTGCTATAGCAATATTCCCTCACTACCATAAACATACACAATACATTGCTGTCTGAATCCAATGCTTGACTTTATGGGTTCTAGATCTTTTAATCACCTTTCCTCAGGGATACTCTGGTAGTACAGTTGCTTCCTTGGCAGCTGCAGACTAAGAGACAGAGGTTCTCTGAACTTGGGTGTAGCTCTCAGGAGCTTGCACATGTACAGTGCCTTGCAAAAGTATTCGGCCCCCTGGAACTTTTCAACCTTTTGCCACATTTCAGGCTTCAAACAAAAAAGATATAACATTTTAAATTTTTGGTGAAGAATCAACAACAAGTGGGTCACAATTGTGAAGTGGAACGAAATTTATTGGATCATTTAAACTTTTTTTGTAATAATAAAACTGAAAAGTTGGGCTTGCAAAATTATTCGGCCCATTTACTTTCAGTTCAGAAAACTCACTCCAGAAGTTCATTGAGGATCTCTGGATGATCCAATGTTGTCCTAAATGACTGATGAAGATAAATAGAATCCACCTGTGTGTAATCAAGCCTCCGTATAAATGCACCTGCTTTGTGATAGTCTCAGGGTTCTGTTTAAAGCACAGAGAGCATCATGAAGACCAAGGAACACACCAGGCAGGTCCGTGATACTGTTGTGGAGAAGTTTAAAGCCGGATTTGGATACCAAAAGATTTCCCAAGCTTTAAACATCCCAAGGAGCACTGTGTAAGCGATCATATTGAAATGGAAGGCGTATCAGACCACTGCAAATCTACCAAGACTACCTCTAAACTTTCATCTCAAACAAGGAGAAGACTCATCAGAGATGCAGCCAAGAGGCCCATGATCACTCTGGATGAACTGCAGAGATCTACAGCTGAGGTGGGAGAGTCTGTCCATAGGACAACAATCAGTCGAACACTTCACAAATCTGGCCTTTATGGAAGAGTGGCAAGAAGAAAGCCATTTCTCAAAGATATCCATAAAAAAGTCTCGTTTACAGTTTGCCACAAGCCACCTGGGAGACACACCAAACATGTGGAAGAAGGTGCTCTGCTCAGATGAAACCAAAAATCGAACATTTTGGAAACAATGCAAAACGATATGTTTGGCGTAAAAGCAACACAGCTCATCACCCTGAACACACCATCCCCACTGTCAAACATGGTGGTGGCAGCATCATGGTTTGGGCCTGCTTTTGATCAGCAGGAACAGGGAAGATGGTTAAAATTGATGGGAAGATGGATGGAGCCAAATACAGGACCATTCTGGATGAAAACCTGTTGGAGTCTGCAAAAGACCTGAGACTAGGACGGAGATTTATTTTCCAAAAAACACAATGATCCCAAACATAAAGCAAAATCTACAATGAAATGGTTCAAAAATAAACATATCCAGGTCTTAAAATGGCCAAGTCAAAGTCAAGAAAAAGCTGAAAACTGCTGTTCACAAACGCTCTCCATCCAACCTCAAAGAGCTCGAGCTGTTTTGCAAGGAAGAATGGGCAAGAATTTCAGTCTCTAGATGTGCAAAACTGATAGAGATATACCCCAAGCGACTTGCAGCTGTAATCGCAGCAAAAGGTGGCGCAACAAAGTATTAATGCAAGGGGGCCGAATAATTTTGCACGCCCCACATTTCAGTTTTATTATTACAAAAAAAGTTTAAATGATCCAATAAATTTCGTTCCACTTCACAATTGTGACCCACTTGAAATGTTATATCTTTTTGTTTGAAGCCTGAAATGTGGCAAAAGGTTGAAAAGTTCCAGGGGGCCGAATACTTTTGCAAGGCACTGTAGGTCTTTACTGTAGCTCAGTTAGACTAAGACTCACTAACTAACCAGAAGTGGACCTGGCCCATCACCCTGGCAACCTAACACAGCTTGCCAAGATGTTAACTGTTAGGTTGTCCATACAGTGCTATACAGTACACAAACTCAATAAATTACACCATTTACTGTAACTTAATAACATGACATTAATTTGGTTATTACTAGCAATTAACCTTTTACAGTAGTCCTTCTGCGATACTGTATTTCTACCCCTTTTCTTGTGTTTGCCGTGCTTTCACAGGTGCCCTTAATACAGCACTTGCTGTGTTTTTAAAGGTGTCTAACTATTTGCCTGCTGTATACCCCCCAACATTTTGTACTGCAAAAGTGGGACACTCATGGTTTTTTGTGAGAAAGATCAATTTTTTCATGCATATCTGTATGCTTAAATAGTATTAGCTATTTATACTATTGATATAACAGCACAAAAAAATATCCGAACATAGAAATTTTAGGATCCAAATTGTGCCAGATGATGTAATAATAAAGTTTAGGTCTTATATCCAGTTAGAAACCCGACATGTCCGGTAGTTTATGGAAAAATGAATTTCTGTCTGTCTGTTCTTTATGCGCTGCCAAATGACTGGACCGATCTTCACCAAATTTGGCACATAGGTACAACAGGTGTCCAGGAAGGTTAGACTGGGTCTCAGCTCTCTAGGACATACCATTTCTAAGATATTCCCAAAAAATTCAAATATGGCACCATTACATGACCTACATTAACCAATAGAAGCCTGCAGGTCTTTCACTCATATCCCGACTGCCATACACACGGTCACATGTCCCTTATCAGCCAGTTGAAGCTCGCAGGTTTCCCAACAACCCAGCCATTTTTCTTTACTGTTGTAGGTCACTTTTAAAGGGCAGGGCACTGTGGATGACACTGTTAAGGGGGTAAGCCACTGTGGAGGTCACTGTTAAAGTGGAGGGCGCTGTGGAGGTTACTGTTAAGGGGGCAGGGGACTGTGGAGATCACTGTTAAAGGAGTGGGCTGCTGTGAAGGTCACTGTTAAGGCAGTGGGGTACTTTGGAAGTCACTGTTAAGGGTGCGGGCTGATGTGGGGGTCACTGTTAAGGCAGTGAGGTTCTGTGGAAGACACTGTTAAAGGGACGGATGTAGTGGATGCTGCTGTTAAGGGGACAGGACACTATGGAGGTCACTGTTAAGGGGGAAGGCTGCTGTGGACGTCACTGTTAAGCAGCTGGATACTGTGAAAGTCACTGTTAAAGGGGTGAGCACTGTGGAGGTCTCTGTTAAGGGGTTGAGGAACTGTGTAGGTGACTTTTAAAGCGGCGGCGATGTGGAGGTCACTGTTAAGGGGGAAGAGCACTGTGGATGTCACTGTTAAGGGGGCGGGGTGCTGTGGAGGTCACCGTTAAAAGGACAGTGCGGTCTGAGGGGATCACTGTTAAGGGGGTAGGCCACTGTGGAGGTCACAGTTAAGAGGGCGGGGTTCCATGGAGGTCACTGTGAAGGTGACTGTTAAAGGGGCGGCACTGTGGAGGTCACTGTTAAGGGGGAAGGGCATTGTAGAGGTCACTGTTAAAGGAACAGGTGGTGTGGAGGTCACCATTAAAGGGGTGGGGAAGTGTGAGTGGGTCACTGTTAAGGGGTCAGGCTGCTGTGGAGGTCACAGTTAAGGGGATGGAGTGCTGTGGAGGTCAATGTTAAGAGGATAGGGCCCTGTGGAGGTCACTGTTAAGGGGTAGATTGCTCTGAAGGTTCCCTGTTAAGGGGGTGGGTCGCTGTGGAGATCTTTGTTAAGCAGGCAGGTGGGGTGCTGTGTACGTCACATTTTAAGGCTGTGGAAGTTACTGTTAAAGGGTCAGGGTGCTGTAGTGGTTAATGTTAAGGGGGCGGGACCCTGTGTAAGTCACTGTTAAGAAGATAGGTTTCTGTGGAACTCAATGTTAAGGAGGCGGGTAGTGCAGAAGTCACTGTTATGGGGGACATTGCCAATATCTTTTAACGACACACACAAAAATTACATGAAATATACCCGTGCATAGTGATTTATAAGTTTAGTCATGCAAGTCTGATTTTCATGTCCAAAGGAGGAATATTTAAGGAGTGAAGAGGAACAGAGGAGTTGGTTGAAAAATAGACATTCTCATTCCAAAATAGGGTTAGGTGGAGGTGTGCTCCTGTCCCTCCATGTACAGAGTATATGCTGTGCCTTCATGTATTGTGCCTACTTCCTTTGTGTATTATGCCTACTGCCCCCCATGTACCGTGCCTGGTGTGCCTACATGTACTCTGCTAGCTGTCCCCTGTTTATTATGACTGCTATGCCTCCATGTTTTCTGCATGCTATGCCTGTTAAGCATCCATGGATTATACTAACTGTGCCCCCTTTTGTGATCCCTTCATTAACATGCATCATCCGCTCGGCTCAATGTGAATGTTGTAAGGGAGGAGGGATGAATGTCTCCTGGACACCTCCAGGGAAAACTGCAAAGCATGGTGCATAAAACTTGAATATAAGCTACTGTTTTCTACTATCATCTCTTTCAGGCCAGGGGAAGGTTATAAATGGTTATATAATATTATGAGAGACAGGAAATACAGAAACGTCCCTCCCCCTCCATCACAACTTTCTCATATCTCCAACACTTGAGAACCTCCAGAGATAGTTACATCCATCAGCTGCTGCTCTTATAGCATTCCTGTACTATTATCCTCTGCAATGCTAATTTAAAGTGTCATCAGTAAATGTCTTAATCTATAAATGGATAAACTTGTTGTAGCTTCTTACCCTAATATTATCATGTATGATACTTGTCATTTACTTAGTAGGAGTCTCCAGAGTTGTGGATTTCATGGCTGAATGAACCACCCTAAACTTGTAGCTAACAACTATGACAACCTACCTCCTGGGGGGCATAGGTGCCCAGTCCAACCACTGGTATCTTGTGCCCATCATTCAGTGTAATTCTGGAATGTTTTGTCAGCGCCATAATGCCTCTTGTAGCTCTTCAGTGCACTTTGATTTGTTGGCTGTGCCCCAGCAGCCCGGCTCCACTTCTTGCTTTCATTATAACTCACTGTGCAAACTGCACTCTGCACTCAGATTACACTGGGATACTATCAGGCTTGTGTCAGCTGATGACAAGATTATATTTCTGCAATATCATTTAACCCATAAGGATATGCTTTACACCTGCACATATGCCTTTTTACAACTGTGCAGGTTTAGCCCATCATGATTGTCCTGCGTCAGGTGCAGTGAGTGTCCTGCGCTAAATGTCAGGATCAGAGAAACCTCACATCCCAACCATTTAATCGCTTAGATGCTACTGTCATTAGCATCTGTGGCATCTAAGTGGTTTTAGAGGGAGCTAAACAGGGTGCCAATGCCTTTACATGGCAGCCAGGGGTCTATTGAAGGTCCCCAGGTCTGCCTTCTGTAAATGCCTATTTGGCCATTCCAGAGACATACCCTAAAAGATTGACTTTCAGCTTTCCACTGACAGCATAATACAATGTACTACATAAGTACTACATGGAAGTGACCAAAAGCATGTCAAAGTCCCCTACTTTGGGAGTACTTGTAATAAGTGGTAAAAATAAGAATTCAACTTCCGGTTCCAGCGCCGGCATGTGAAGCAGCAGGGTGAGCGAGCTCCTTGGCTACATTCTCTCAAAACCTTCATATTGCCTGAAAACCTTACAAAATTCACCCTGCAAGAGCAGAGACCTGAAGGGAACCAGCGGGAGAGTGCATGGACCGTTTTATATTGAATATGGGAAAGAAAACCAAGACCAAAGCAGCCTCTCCCCCACCGCTTGATGATGCTGAATTGTCCAACATGGCTCCAAGTCCGCAAGAAGCGGCGGGCCAAGATACAGAGACGTCAAACAATGCCCCTATAACGCTTTCTCAAGATCCAGACATAAGCCAATTGGATTACAAGAGACTGGCGATAGAAGTGGCCTCTAATCTAGCCTCAGACCTATTACCTCCAAGTTATGGAGGACACCACAGAGTCGATTCTACAAAAACTACAAGCTACCTTGGCGGACAACAAGAAGCTCTGGGGGAGAATTGAGGACCTTGAAAATAGGTCCAGATGCAACCATTTGCGAGTAGTGGGACTTCCAGAATCTGTCCCCCCCAGAGAACTGCTCAAGTTATGTGAACAAGAAGTGCCACGTGCACTGGGGCTTTTGCGCCACTGTAAAGTCGAACACGCTCACAGAGTAGGCCCGACCTGCGCGGCTCTGATCGCACTACAGAGAGACCGAGGCAAGTCATAGTGCGCTACCTCGACTACACAGATAAGGAGGCTATTTTAAGATCCTTCAGATCAACCAAAGAGACTGTCTCATTGCGGGGAGCCAAAATTCTCATCTTTGGAGACTACTCGGCTGACGTCACCAGAAAACGCAAGGCCTTCTCATCTCTCTGCACGCAACTTTACCGCAGAAATACTAAATTCGTGCTAATGTATCCAGCCATACTCAAGGTTTTCCACCCAGATGGCTCATTTAAAGTTTATACCACTCCTGAAGAAGCCAGCTTAGCACTAGAAAGCGATCAATCATCTAGATCTCCACCACAAGACAGGAATAACGCAGATTACCAACATGCAGAAATGCTATGGACCCCTGAACGGAGGGACAATAAGCATAGCCCCAGAGACTTACCTATGGACCAAAGGCAACCAAGAATGCGTTCCAGGACATGAGGACACTATACCTTCCTATATCTACTGGAATCATCGTTCAACTTCTGAAGGATGTGAATACCTCATGTTTCCAAACCCGCACTTGTGATGAGCTATGACAGGTTTGACTCTGTGGGGAAGTGTTGTCCGGGAGAGTTTTTGCTGGGGGATGTGTGTTACAGCCCCCATCTCGCTGCTCCTTAGTTATAGCTTTTTTGATCTAGCAATTGTGCTCTCCCGCCTGACATACCCCCATATTCAAGTTTTATGACTGTTTTACTTATTTACTTATTTGATTAGACGAACATTTAATTATGCATCCCGTTTTATTAGCACCAGTCTTGCTCCAGATTGCTAGTAGCCAAGGTAAGGAGCGTTGGTTTGAAAGTTATATCATATTGTTTTCACCTATGTTGGAAAAAAGTGAAGTCTGCTGGAGCAGAGGAAAGCACCTGAAGCACTTATGCAGGGATTTTAGCTCCCTTATATTATGTTATTTCATTATTACTGTTATACGGGTTTTGTTGGGCGGGGGGAGGGATGGGAGAAATACTAGTAGATGCCTGAAAGTGACCTCCACAATGACTTATAGTCTTTCTAAACTTAGATGTTATGAAAATAATATCCTGGAATGTAAAGGGATTGCGATCCCCACAAAAACGTAATAAGATATTGAGACACCTGAAACACCTTCATCCTGATATCACGCTATTACAGGAAACCCACCTTCAGTCAGCTGAGTTTAGCAGGGTGGAAAAAATGTGGGTAGGGAAAGTTCTGGGATCTGCAGCAGTTAACCGCAAGGCAGGGGTATTAGTTCTAATAAGTAAGATAGGAAATGACCCTGTAACTCACAAGGTGGTGGGAGAGGATTTCAACTCAATAGTGAAAGACATTAAAGACAGGAAAAACCTACATATACAAATTAGAACCCCTCAAGCTAGAGATGTGACACTAGCCCTGTTTCTCAACGATACAGCTTTGATAGATACATGGAGAGCTACAAATCTTGACAGTAGAGAGTACAACTTCTATTCCTCACCACATGACTCTTGGTCCAGAATCGATTACCTATTTGTTGATACGACTTTGGAACCGAGAATCTTAGAGTCCAAAATATATGATATGATCCACTCCATGACCACTCCATTTCTCTAACACTCCTTGATTATCACCCCAGAGGTTCGGACTTCCTGTGTCGCTTCCCGAATTTCTTGTCCTCTGATGAGAATTTTAGAGATCTTCTTCGGGGATGGTACTTGGAATCAGGGGCGTTGCTAGGGTCTCAAAAGATCCGGGGCCCAAGCCCCAATGAATATGGCCCAATTCTCTATGTCGACCCTCGTCCCAACAGGAGAACATACCTCACATCCAGGGCCTCCCAGGTGACGTCTCCTCTGATGTAGATCTTCTCTGTGATCATCTTCTCCATTCGGCCCAGACAACTTCTCTCAGCCGCCTCGTCTCTGCAGAATGTGACAAACAGACATCTTATCTTCATCACATTTCTATCATCATCCCCCAACCTAGAGTCCCCACAGCCTTATCCTGCTGCTCGCTGTGCCCCCCAAAACCTCCAAATACTATCCTGGAGAAATAATATTGCCCCCCCCATAGTAACAGTGCTACCAATAGTAATTCCATCATTAGTAACACTCCACCCTACAGTGACCCCAGCACTGATAATGCTAACCAAGAGTGCCTTCATTAGTAGAAGAGTCCTCCAGTATTCATAATGCCATCACAGAGCCCCCAGTAGTAATAAGGCCTCCTATTGTTCCCCCAGTGATAATCAAGCTCTCTACAGACCCCTCAGTAGTAATAAGGCTCCCATAGTGCTCTTAGTAGAAATAAGGTGGATCTATAAGTCTCTCCTATAGAGCCCCAGTAGTAATAAGAATGCCTAATGTCCCCTGGATTTATAATACCCCTACAGTGCCTCCAGTATTTATATCGTCCCCCCTACTGTTATAATGCTCGCCCTGAAGTGCCCGCTGTAGTTATATTCCTCCCTTTAGTGTCCTCAGAAATTATAATTCCTCAGCCCCTCCACCATACAGTCCTGTATAAATAAAGCTATTTCCCTCCTGTGTAAATAACATCACTATACAGTCAATATACAGTCCCATGTAAATTACATCCCTCTCTATTTATAGTCCCCTCCAAATACAGTCCTATGTAAATAACATCATTCCCATAGCCGTCATCAACATACAGTCCTATGTAAATATCCCTTCCTCCGACAGCCACCTTCAACATACAGTCCCATGTAAATAACATCACTCCACGCCACAGTCCAAAGTAAATAAGGCTACCTTCACACAAGCGTTTTTGCTGGATCTGTCATGGATCAGCAAAAACGCTTCCGTCATGATAATACAACCGCCTGCATCTGTTCTGAACGGATCCGGTTGTATTATCTTTTAAATATACAGTTTGGATCAGTTTCTTCATGTGGACACCAAACCGCAGCAAGCAGTGTTTTAGTGTCCGCCTCCAAAACGGAATGGAGACTGAACTGAAGCTAAACTGATGCATTCTGGACGGATCCTTTTCCATTCAGAATGCATTAGGACAAAACTGATCAGTTTTGGACCGTTTATGAGACCCTATGACGAATCTCACAAACGGATCCTTACAACGCAAGTGTGAAAGTAGCCTAAGGCTAGTTTCACACCTGCCACAGGTGCACATGTGGGGCTGGAACTACGCTCTGGCCCCATTCACTGTAATGGGGGCGAGCCATGGATCCAGCTGCAGCATGGCAAACCCTGCCGAGAGGCGGCCAGAACAAAAGTACAACATGCTGTACTTTTGTTCCGGCCGTCTCTCGGCAGGGGTTGCCATGCTGCAGCCGGATCCGTGGCCCGCCCCTATTACAGTGAATGGGGCCAGAGCGTAGTTCCGGCAGCACGGATCCTAACAGCCTGCCGGAGTCCCATGCCGCAGATGTGAAAGTACCCCAACAGAACCCTGCCCAAGTCACCTCCAATACACAGTCCCATGATAACATCCCTCCCTTCTGCCCTAACATACAGTCCCAGTTAAATAACCACAACTCCCAGCATCCCTCTGCTTCTCCCTTCACTTACCTCTTGTGATGTAGCAGGGCTCACTGTAGCTTCTTCCCCACAATTCTCCTCTTCAGTTTAGAAGAGGGGAGTTGAAAAAGACCTGCGATGATGTCACAGTCATGTGACCAGTGCAGGATTGGACGGCACTGATCACATGACCTGTGATGTCATCAAAGGTCCTACATATCTTGCAGTCTGTTAGAATCAATTGTACTGCCGTCCTCGTCCTGAGGACGGCAATACAATTGTATTTGTCTAACAGGCCGGACATTCGGGGCCTGGGAGAAAACATCAGGGGCCCAGGCCCCGAATGTTTTAGCCTAGCAACGCCCCTGCTTGGAATACAAAGATGATAATAAAATACACATATATACACCTTCTATTTACTGGGATGCGGCTAAGGCAGTCCTTAGGGGGTGGATCATGGCCTATACTAAAAACCTAAAAAAAAAGGTAACTACATGAGGCCAGCCAAACATTGAGGAAAGCCTACACAGCCGACCAGGCGACACCCACTGAACAAACCAAAACGCTTGGGTAACAATGAGACTATGAACTATGGTACGAATGTAAGACCCAACTTAACATATCTCAAGCGGAAGCCAGGTTTTTCCGTAATGGTAACAAGTCTGGTCGTTTATTATCTGCTTTGATAAAAAATTCTAGACGGCAACAACATATACTAGGTCTTACCGACAATCATTGAATAACTCATACTGCCCCAGATAAGATTGCTGCAATTCTGGGGGAATACTATGCTTCGTTATATCAGGACCCGGGCCCTCGGGATTCTATGTCTGATTTCTTCCTAAATTGCGTTTCACTCCCATCACCCACACAAACCCAAATTGAGGAATTAAATGCACCCATCACGGAAAATGAAGTCATGACCAGCATAAACAAATTACATTTACACAAAGCCCCAGGTCCTGATGGATATACTGAGGAATTCTACAAGATTCTCAAGGAAGACATTAAGGAACCCCTAGTCAGAGTTTTTAATGGGTTTCTGTCAGGTACCCCTCTGTCATCTTCGGATAATATGGCGTACATCAAACTGATCCCTAAACCCGGGAAGGACATTCTACAACCGTCATCATATCGTCCAATTTCATTAATTAACAAAGACCTTAAACTTAAGATTATGGCAGACAGGTTATCACTTATAATGCCAGAACTTGTTACACCTTCACAATCAGGATTCATAAGGAATAGATCTGCAGTATCTAATATCCGAAAAGTCCTGACAGTGCTTGATTTAGTAGCAGGAACTCCTCATAATATGCCATCACCATCTTTAGTAGCGATCGATGCAGAAAAAGCATTCGATAATGTTAGATAAGACTGGTTGGAGGGGGTCCTGGATGCCATGAAATTCACGGGCCCCTTCAGAACCTTTTTATCTGTACTCTACATGTCACCCAAAGCAAGGGTCTCCATCCCGGGATTCCCCGACTTTTGCATTATATAAAGGCACACGCCAAGGCTGCCCTTTATCACCTTTGCGGTTCAACCTAGCTTTGGAACCGCTAGCACATATACTAGATCCTAAAGAAGACCTCCAAAAGGTCCTGGATCTTCTATATTCCTTCGGACCAGTCTCAGGTTTTAGAATAAATAATGATAAATGTGAATTATTGCTGTTAGGCTCCTCATCCACAGCTTTTAACCTACCCACTTCATGTAGTCAAATCCCAATTGCCGACGATTGGAATTGCCCAACTCACTTTACAAGTTGAACTGTATTCCTCTATTAAGTCTCTAGCTAAAGACCTACAAAGATGGCATAACCTCCCCTTATCACAGACTGGTAGATGTCACTTAATCAAAATGGTCTGTCTCCCCAAATTATTATATCCTCTCCAAACTATCCCTATGTTGCTAAAACACTCAGATATTAAGTTGCTTTACTCAATCTTTTCATCCTTCATATGGTCAGGGAAAAGACCGCGGATAGCCATGCCAAAACTTATGCTACCCAGACACAAAGCGGGTTTAAACCTACCTAACATTAGGTTATATAACATTTCATGTCTTTTCCGACATTGCATAGACTATATACATATACAACATACTAACCACTATTCTAACTAGTATCTAGAACGACAGTTGGCAGCTCCGTGGCCTCTGGCAAATCTACTACATACCAGGAGAAATGTCTTACCTACACATTTGAAAACATCAACCATCCTTAAAAACCACTTCAAGTCTGCCCATTGACTATAAACCTCCTTCAGCTTTGCCCCCTGTGTGCAGCACCTGTACATAGAAGCTCCATGACTCAGCTGCCTCCTGACAGCCAAGAACATGGAGCTTTAACCTGAGACCTTTTTTCCTGGCCTCCAGGCTTTTGATCACTCTGACAAGCTGTCAAAGACATCACAAATGCTTGTACCATCTCCCTCTCATTACTGCCGGTCACAGAGCAGTTTACAACCACAGATGGGGTGTTTCTGCAAACTTCAGAATCAAGAAAATAAATATTAAGGTTTGATTTGCTGTTTACCCTTGCTATCTTATGGGAAAAATGAATTAAAAATTGAAAATCTGCGAAAAAAATATATATATTTTAAATTTCACCTTCCTTCTGTTTTAATTCTTGTGGGAAATCTAAAGGGTTAACAAACTTTATAAAATCAGTTTGGATTACATTGGGGGCTGTAGTTTCTAAAATATGTTAATTTATGGGAGGTTTCTTTTATTTAAGAACTGCAAAGGTCCTTTAAAATTAATTATTGGAAATTTTCATGAAAATCTTAAAAATTACATCTAAAATTCAAAGCCTTCTAACGTCCTAAAAAAATAAAATTCCATTTCCAAAATTATGCCAACAATTAAAGTGGACATATGGTGAATGTTCATTAATAACAATAATAACAATTTTATTAGATATCCCTATGCAACTTAAAAGCAGATAAATTCATATCTTAAAAATTGTGATTTTCTTTTTCAAAATTTTCAGTAAATTTTGATTTTTTATAAATAAAGGTAAAACATATTGACTCAAATTTACCATTAACATGAAGTACAATGTGTCATGAGAAAACAATCTCTGAATGGCTTGGATAAGTAAAAGCGTTCCAAAGTTATTACCACATGAAGTGACACATGTCAGATTTGCAAAATTAGGCCTGGTCTTGAAGTGGTTAAGGACACCATGATAGCATGGAAAAAAGCCTGCAAACTAAGCAAGAAATCTTCCCTAGCCTCTAGATTATTAGGCTTATGGAACCATCCAGAATTCCCCCAGGGAATGCAAAACAAAATGTTTG
This sequence comes from Rhinella marina, assembly GCA_900303285.1. Lineage (NCBI taxonomy): Eukaryota > Metazoa > Chordata > Amphibia > Anura > Bufonidae > Rhinella > Rhinella marina. The sequence continues at coordinate 142,391 of ONZH01013394.1, forward strand.
ATCTATGGAGACAGAGAGGCATTAATACGTTATCAGACTTCTTACATCTTTCAGAAAACAGATAGATTGCAAAGTTCAGAGGTGTGTCTGAACTTTGTAATAAGTATAACCTAACCATGTCACACACCCTACCCTACCAGCAAGTGATGTATTTCTGCGAACAGAGGTGGAAGGAGGTCAGGGCAGAATGCACAAACACCTCAGTGATAGGCTCTCTGACTCTTACGAATACAAAAAGCTCCTTGTCACACCTCTATCAGATACTCAGAGACACTGGGGAAAAGAAATGCGAAGCCAGTCTGTTTAAGAGGTGGGAAAAGAAACTAGTGATCAAACTCACATCAGAAGATACCACCCAGGGATGGATAAGAGTATGTAGGGCAGTTCCTTGTGAAAAATGGAGAGAATCCCACTTCCGACTTATACAGTTAGCAATATATGCCTTCAACTTCCCTAATAGAACAAACAACAGTGCCTATTTAACAGCCTGCCCCAAGTCTGGACTAGGAAAAGCAGACCTAGCACACTGTACTTGGCAGTGTTCATTTGTACAGGCATTCTGGATGGACATAGCGACCTTGGTTATGAATACCTGGGACTATAACTTAACCCTAACACCTGAATCTGTGTTATTCCATGTATTTGCGAATAAACCTAAACCACAGCTAATAATAGATGCAGCATTATTAATATCAGTACGATGTCTACTACAACATTGGTTAAAACCAAATGTGCCTCAGGTACTGGAGGTGATATCTCAGATGACTCACTTCATGTATATGGATAAGATAGATGTAGAAACACAATAAGAAAAGAGAACCACTGGTTTCTTTCACAAATGGAAGACTTTTATTTCCAAACATATTCCACGAATGATTATAACACTCATGCAAACCTTCAGATACACCGAATGGTACGCTAAGGAGTCACTGAAAGGCACTTTAGGGGAGTTGAATTTAAATACATAATGGTGTTTCGTAACTTTCGTTTTGTATTGACAGGCGTCTACAATAAAGGGTCTGGGTTAGGGGAAAATGTTTTCATTTAAAATATACATTTATGCACCATTGTTTTTTACTTGGAAAAACTGTAAAATTTTTTCACCTATGAATTCAATAAAAATATATTTTTTTAAAAAAAGAATTCAATAAAGTTTTATTCAAAAAATCCCCAAGTAAAAGAAAACAGAAAAGCCACTTTTTCCTTAATAAAAATTGTCAGTGTAAAAAATTAAAAACATTATTTCTATCCACATATTTGGCATTGCCACAGCCATAATGACCTGAATAGTGCAAATACTCAGTATACAAAAAACGTATGTGTTAAACCAGGAGTGCCCAACCTTTTTTGGTTGGGGGCCGCATTGTTAGACTGAATCAATCCCAAGGGCTGAAAATAAAACATAATGTGGCATTACCAACTGAAACACTGCATTTATGGCATATTTTACATACAGTATATACCATAAATGCCTGGTTACACTTCTAGTACTCCCATCTAGTGGGAGAATACGTGAAAAATACATGTAAGCAGCCACAAGACATAGACATATATGTCTGCTACCAGATGGGCCCCACAGATAATTGAGGGGCGCAAGTTGTGCAGCACCCCTGTGTTAAATGAATGCCTCAGACTGATGCCATTGTAAAAAAAAAAAAAAAGCACGTATAGTTTTTTTTTTTTTACCAGACTTTGCAGGATACAACAACGTGGTATGCTGCGTTTTTGTATCCTCTTATTTCTAAAGTATACGTCAAGAGGAGGCATAAAACATGATGTGAAAAAGAAATCAATGAGTTACAGTACGTTTTTTGTTTGGTTTTCTGTGTACATTACATTTTCCTCTTTGGTAGCGCCCCCCAGGGCCCACACAAGGCATATTGGTGCCCTAGACAAATGAGGCAAATGGTGCTCCCCCTCCCCCCAACAAAACATACCTCTTCCTTATAATACACATCACAGCTGCTGCAGAACCTTATAATACACATGTGAGCTGCTGTAGAACCTCATAATACATCCCTCAGCTGCTGCAGAACCTTATAATACACATGTCAGCTACTGCAGAGCATCATAATACACAAAATTTATGGTGACACTTCTTTAATTAAACCAGCATATAGATGATCAGTACACCAATACACAGGGTAGAGCAGCAATATACCTGTGAGTGATAACATTAAATTGAGCATCAGTCTTGGACCTTAATCATCCGTTTTTTGTATTAATTAATATCCACACAGTTGGAATTTATTTTTTACGGATTGCTTAATTTAATTAAACCAGTATGTAGGTGATCAGTACACCAATACACAGGATAGGGCAACAATTTACTTTTGATTTAAATGTGAAGTTGAGCATCAGATCTGGCTCGTAATTATTTGTTTTTGTTTATTTAATATCCACATGGAGGACACTCTGTGACCTCACACTGTGCACGCCAGTTCACAGCATAGCAAACAGCAGGAGGAAGGCAGAGCGCGGGCGGAGAGGAGCGGCGGCGTCCAGGAGCAGAAGCAGTAAGTGGTTTATTTCTTTTATAAAACAGGAAGCAAAGGGGGCTGATATAAAGTGGCTGGGGGCTAATGAGAGGCAATGGGGGGTTCATATAATGCTGCTGGGTGCTGATTTAAGGCTTATGAGGGCTAATGAGAGGCAATGTGGGCTAATGAGAGGCAATGGGGGCTAATAAGAGGCGCTGGGGGCTGATGAGAGGCAATGGGGGCTTATGAAAGGCAATGGGGCTAATGAGAGGCAATGGGGGCTGATGAAAGACAATGGGGGGCTGATATGAGGCATATGGGGGCTGATGAGAGGCATATAGGGGCTGATGAGAGGCATGGGGCTCTTATTTGAGGTCTAATTGGGGGTGATTCACATTGGGGTCTGATTGAGGGTCTGATCTGAGGTCTTATTGGGGTCTTATTAAAATTGGGGGTGTTATTGGGGCTGTCAGCTTAGGTCTGATTAACATTGGGGGTCTGATTGGTGGTCTGACCAGAAGTTTAATGAAAAATATTTTTTTTCTTATTGTCCTCCTCTAAAACCTAGGTGCGTCTTATGGGTCGGTGCATCTTATAGGGTGAAAAATAGGGTAATTTAATTAAATCAGCATATAGGTGATCAGTACACTAATACACAGTGTAGGGCAACAATTTAACTGTGAGTGTTAACGTTATATTAAAGGGCTTTTACTATTGATGACCTATCCTCAGGATAGATCATCAATATCAGATCAGCGGGAGTCTGACACACGGCACCCCCTACATTCAGCTGTATGAGGAGACAATGCACAGTGCACATGTGCTGTCTCCCTTCTCTCTTCCTGTCTGCTGCTGCTGTCTATGGTTGTTGTGTGAAATTGAGTGTCAGGCCTGTCCCTTAATCATCCGTTTTCATTTAATATCCACACAGTTGGAATTTTATTTTTTGGGGGATTGTTCAATTTCATTAAACCAGCATATAGGTGATCAGTACACCAATACACAGAGTAGGGCAACAATTTACCTGTGAATATGAACATGATACTAAGGGTCAGGCCGCAATCATCCGTTTCCATTTATTCTATTTCCACACGGTTGGGGTATGTCACAATTTTTGGGGTGGGTCCAATTTACAATACACAGAGTAGGGCAATAATTTACCTGTGAGTGTAAACTTGATATTAAGGGTCATGCTTCAATCATTTGTTTCTGTTTATTATATTTCCACGGGCTGAAAATTCTTTTTTGCTGGGTTCAAGCTCCACAGCAGCATGCTGACCTCCACCAGTGTCCAAAACATCACTTTTTTCAAAATGAACCAAGCCTGGATTCCAGAGGATTTTCACACTCCTCTGGCTGAGGCCGATGAATAGATCTAGTCATGCTGGCAGTGCCTCATCTTGCTATTGTTGCTGCCTGCCTCCATCATGCCACTGCTGTGACCTTCCAACCATGCTTTTCTGTATGCCTGCTGCCACCTCTATCATGCCACCACTGCCATCATGCCACTGCTGTGGCCTGCTAACCATCATGTTCTGTATGGCTGCTGCCATCTCCATCATGCCACCACTGCCATCATGCCACTGCTGCATCCTGCCAACCATCATGTTCTGTACGGCTGCTGCTGCCTCCATCATGCTGCTGCCTGCCTGCCAAAATGTATAATATTGCTGCTGCAGCCGCCGCTGCTTCTTGCTGCTAATCCCCTACTGCCACCACTATTACCGCAAAGCATCATAACAAGCCACTTTTTCTTCCGACAATCAAGACTTGTGTATGTTGTACGGGCAAGCATTCCAACCCTGTTAAGGCATACTTTTTGGATGCTTGGTCCCCCAAGGCACCCGCACGACTGTGTTTAAACTGGTTCTCCGGTCACCAATATAGGAGAACCCAAAGAACCCCTTTAAAGAGGCTCTGTCACTAGTTTTCAGCATATAGCATGAGACATATAGGCAGATAGGGCTCTTCACCCTTTCCCCGCACATACCTTTATATGCCAGAAGGAAACAGCCATTATGCAGGAAAATCCACTTTTAAAAATATGTTAATGAAGCATCGGAGCACTGGGAGGCGTGTTCTAGTCTTCTGAGCACCGCATCTGCGACACCCTTCTTGCTGCTAACGCCGCCCTACATGATTAAAAAACGCCCCCCTGCAGGATGATGGACAGCGCTAGACTCTCTGGTCTAGCGTTGAAATCCCGCGCTTGCGCACTCACTCGTTGGCCGACACGCGTGCACTACATAGAAAGGGCTTGCAGAGTTTGCCGCTGCAAGCGTATTGCGCATACGCCGGCCAACGAGTGAGTGCGCAGGCGCGGGATTTCAGCGCTAGACCAGAGAGTCTAGCTCTGTCCATCATCCTGCAGGGGGGGGCGTTTTTTGAACATCTAGGGCGGCGATAACAGCAAGAAGGGCGTCGCAGATGCGGTGCTCAGAAGACTAGAACACGCCTCCCAGTGCTCCGATGTTTCATTAACATATTTTTAAAAGTGGATTTTCCTGCATAATGGCTGATTGCTTCTGGCATATAAAGGTATGCGCGGGGAAAGGGTGAAGAGCCCTATCTGCCTATATGTCTCATGCTATATGCTGAAAACTGGTGACAGAGCCTCTTTAACCACTTCAGGACACAGTCATTTTTCACCTTCCTGACAGTGCCTATTTTTGCAAATCTGACATGTGTCACTTTATGTGGTAATAACTTTGGAATGCTTTTACTTATCCAAGCCATTCAGAGATTGTTTCCTCGTGACACAATCTACTTTATGTTAAAGGTAAATTTGAGTCGACATGTCTTACCTTTACCAAAATTTACGGGAAATTTGGAAAAATTAGCTATCTTCTAAATTAGAATTTTCTGCTTTATAAAGTAGTTATTAATTAACATTCACTATATGTCTACTTTATGTTTGCATCATTTTGTGAATGTCATTATATTGTTTTAGGACGTTAGTAGGCTTAGATTTTTAGAAGCAAATTTTCAAATTTTTAAAGAAATTTCCAAAATCCACTTTTTTTAAGGAACAATTGAATTTTGAAGTCACTTTGTAGGGCCTACGTAGTAGAAACCACCCATAAATTACCCCATTTTAGAAACTACACCCCTCACGTTATTCAAAACTGATTTTACAAATATCGCTAACCCTTTATATGTTTCACAAGAATTAAAGGAAAATGGAGACAAAATTTCACTTTTTTTTGCAGATTTTACATTTTAATCCATTTTTTCATGTAAAGCAGAAAGGGTTAACAGTCAAACAAACCTCAATATTTATTACCCTGATTCTGTAGTTTACAGAAACACCCCATGTGTGGTCATAGAAGAATTTAGAAACACTTGGGTGTGAAAATGAAAATTTTCATTTCTTCCAATAAAATGTTGCATAAGCTCCCCATTTTTCATTTTCATAAGGGGTAATAGGAGAAAAAGCACCAAAAGATTTGTTAATCATCTTCTCCTAAACCCGGCAACACCCCATATGTAGTTGTAAATGACTGTTTGGGCACCTGACAGGGATGAGAAGAGAAGCAGCACCATATGGGTTTTGGAGGGCAGACTTTTGTGGAATGGTTTATGGTGCCATGTTGCTATTGACCTCTGGACACCGGTACAACCATTTTCTGACAACATTTTATTTTTCTCTCAATTGAGCTTTATCATTTGTTCTATTTTGGGGTACACACAACTTTTTGATCCCTTTTTATTTAGATTTTTGTGAAGCAAGATAAACAAAAGGCGGCAACTCTGCCATTGCTTTTTAGGATTTGTTATTGCGGTGAACACCATGCAAGAAAAATGACACTTTATCTTTATTCTGCTGGTCAGTACTTATTTACAGTGATACTAATTATATAGGTTTGTTTTTTAACTTTTTACCACTTTTACACAAAGCATTTTTGAAAAAAAAAATTCTGAGAGCCATTTTCTAAGAGCCATATTTTTATTTTATTTTTCTGCTGATCTTCTTGTGTGAGGGCTCATTTTTTGCAGGAAGAGTTGACATTTTCATTGGTACCATTTTGGGGTACATAATAGTTTTTGACCGCTCGCTATTATGCCTTTTGTAAGGCACGGTAACAAAAAATGGCTGTTCCGACCTTTTTTCTTTTTCTTTTTTACAGCATTCACCTGAAAGAGTAGACCACTAGATATTTGTATAGAGTCGATCATTATGGATACCGAATATGTCTATTTTTTTAAATTTTGTTTGCAATTTAACACAATAAAAGCATTTTTGAATGAAAAATGCTGTTTTTGTGTTGCCTTATTTTTTTATTTTTCTGTCAATCATTTTGTGAGGGGGCTAATTTTTTGTTGGATGAGGTTTTCAGTGGTACCATTGTGGGGTACATTGTACTTTTTGATCACTTGCTACTATACTTTTTGTAAGGCAAAGTGATCAAAAAATTGCTATTTTGGCATGTCTTTTATTTTTTTTTTACGGTGCTTATCTGGTGGGATAGATCATGTGATATTTTTATAGAGCTGGTCATTACAGACTCAGCAAAACCTAATATGTTTTTCTTTTTTTTCTATTTTTTAAAATGTTATATGTGTTTATTATGAGAAATGGGCTTTTTTTTTTAACTTGAAACTTGTATTTTGTGCCGACGCATGTGTTTTTTTAAACACTCTGTATGCTAACGCCATGAAACTTGCGTTTATCTATAGCTATGTATGTCAGTGAGACATCGTTTACTATTGCTGTCATTACGTTCGGGAGCTCGGGGAGAGGGAAGTGCAGCGAACCAGACCGCAGGGGCATGTATGTGAGTGGTTGTGTTGTCACAGTGATGATGGTGCCGGTGGATATGTTACTCACAGTTTGGTGATTACTGCTCCCTGGGCTGGCGTGCAGGTGTGTGGAAGGGGGACACCAATCCCTTCGGACACTCTCTGGTTTTCAGGAGCTCTGCCGGATGGTAAGGCAAGGTGCCCTTGGTGGTATTGTATTAGGGTGTCGGTCGGCAGGGTCCCTGATGATTTCGTGACGCCAGCACCTTGCGGTGCAAAATAAAGATATTGGAATAAAGAGGAGGCAGCTTTTATCCAAAACAGTTGAACTTTACTTTTGCCTTGGAGTAAGTTCTTCTTAAAGTGCAGTTTATGGTTGCTTCACTTGGCAATCAATATCAGTAAGGATGCTGCAAGAATTCCCTCTTTAGGCTGGTTGTTCAGTTGTGATCTCAATATAGGTATTTCTCTTCTTGTAATCAAATAAAGCAATTCCCTTTGTTTCTGGTTCCTTCAATCCCACCTGAACTAGTCCTGGCTCTGGATATTATTCAGTAAATAATTCTATTTCAATTCAGCAACCCACAGGGCGGTATCCCTGGATGGCAGGCATCACATCATCTGCTTTATTGTTTCTGGGTGCATTAAATTAAATAATTCCACAATACCCGGAGGGACAAATGTGGGTAAAAATAGAACTTGACGTCAGGAGTTGTAAGATACGTGTGTAGGCGCCGGAGGCTACTCCTAATACACATGGGCTGGCAAAGTCCACTAAACCTTGAATAGGCATTTACCTTCACCAGGCTTGCATTATCCAGTTTATACTCACATAAAGGACCCTATCTGGGTAAGGGTACATTTTACACTATTTTAATCCGTGACCATTAATAAGTCCATTAACCAACTTGACCCAGATATTTAGTTGCAAAATAAAAAGTAACTTTTATTAAATATGTTAAAACTGCTAACGTGTGAGCTTAACAGATCTTAACAATAACTGCTGTCTGTTTCCTAATCTGCTCAGATGCTGTAGCTGAGGTAAACCTGTGATAGTTGGTGTGCACCTTCCCACACCACCTAGGTTATGAGACTGCCAGTGACCAGTTAGTTGCACTGGATCACATTTCTGCTTACTCTCCTATTGTCCTACAGTATATCATCCTAAATACTTGAGCTAAGGATGGCTCTCAAAGGGAGCCACAAAGTTTGTTTCTCTGCTCCAAATTAAAGTAATCCTAGGATTTTACATGCATGGAAGAAACAACACTGACACCTTGTAGGGTCAAAGAGGTTCTTGTTTATTAGAGGAGTGTACAAGGGTTATATACCCCAGGGAGGAGTGAATCCTCTCCTGAGGGTTAGGATATATTTTATTGGTTAGTAATGCAAAATAAAGTTTCACTTCTGCGCATCTAGTCTAGCTAAAGAATGTAAACTACAGATAAGAGCAGGAGTGGTCCCGGAGCCGGCGCCATCTTGTAATGGCTTCACATCTTCAGTCTTCATATCCATAACAAACACACACAGCAGATTCCTAAAACCTGAAACTGCCCCCCAACATGTTTCACCAGCTAACCTGGCTTCATGAGGGGTTTGGGCAGACTTCAGCTTGGACGCTGTTAGTGAGGTATAAATAGGAAGTGGTTGTTGATTGACAGGCAAGTCAGCCACTCGGGTATCCTGTCTTTATACTGGCACATCCCTGTGTTTCCACAAACACACAGTTGACTTTGCAAATACTGCAATATCAGCAATAACAGAGTTAGGCTTAAAACAGCTCTGACTATTCTAGGCATAGACTCCACAAGAATTCTGAATATGTCCTGTGGTATCAAAGCTATGGGCAAATTTGGAGCCTTTTTTTATTGATTTAGTTGCATTTTGAGTTACAAAAAAAAATTGCAATAGGTTTTTCTTAAAAATCTTGCTTTGTTTGGCTTGTGTAGCTAGAAATGTATATTACACAGTACATAGCAGATGCAGAATTATTTTCTGTAATAAATCTGTAAGAATCCTGAAAAAACGTCCCAGGCTACTTTTAAATCTGTGGCAATGATTCTGGCATGCTGTTCTGGCAGAGAGCAGCCTGCCGGAATTCTCCGGATCTGGCACTGCTGAATGCAGCTGGAATGCTGGCCTGCTCCATTAAGTATAATAAGGTCGAGACAGAGATTTGTCTGCATTCCTGCTGAAATGCAGAGAATTGGCAGGACACAAATGGCTGCATGCTGCGGTTTATGTCAGGCCGATTCTCATCCTTTTGCCGGATCTGGTGACCAGATCTCTGTACCGCAGATGTGAAAGTAGCCTGAGCTAATTAATGATTTATGTTCAAAGTTAAAGTCCCAATTTGTGATTTTTTGCAATATTAGAAAATCTTCAACAGTGTGTTTTACTTACTTTTGTACAACATAACGTCTATTTTGGTTCAGTCTGTTCAGACATTTCATTTCCTCTTCACTCAGCTCAAATGCAAAAACCTGAAATGACAATAACTAATGACGAAAGTCACTTTTTCAATTTCTAAAAGCCTTTTTATACTTTAACTTTTAAACCACCGAGTGACCCCCGACTCATGGAAATATTAAAAACAAAATGATAAATGATGTTTTTCTCATATATTGCTGTGTGCATTTATACCAAGCAATTATAATTGTGATCTCATGGAAACTTATTGATACATGTAAAGTGTGTAACTGGAATGCCCACATTTGTTGAAGGAGAACGAGAATGGTAGAAATGCAGTCCTATTAATATCTGGTATTTACAAAGTCCTGCTTCTACCACATTGTCCATAGTGTATGAAAAAGGTTGTGCATAGTTTTCAATCATTTTATTGCTACAGTGTATCTAAACTTTAAAAAAAGGCAACTTTGCAAATAGTCCATGGTAAAAAGCTCACATGCAAATGTGTGTCTCCATGGTAACAAAAAACAATCTTAATCTGTTTAACATGTTTGTAAGTGACATAAGGGACGGCTTGGTAGGGAAGATTTGCTTGTTTGCTGATGACACAAAAGTGTGTAATAGGGTGGATGTTCCAGGAGGTGTCTGTAATATGGAGAATGATTTATCTTCAAAGTTCAATGTTTCCAAATGTAAAATAATGCACTTGGGGAGAAGAAACCCTCTATCTGAGCATCGTATTGGTAGTTCTATGCTAACAAAAACATCAGAAGAGAAGGATTTGGGGGTAGTCATCTCTGAGAGCCTCAAAAGTAACTAATGCAGCCAGGCGGTAGGGAAAGCAAATCGTATGCTTGGCTGCATAGCTAGAGGTATAACAAGCAGAAAGAGGGAGATTGTGATCCCTCTGTATAGAGCTCTAGTGAGACCATATCTGGAATACTGAGTTCAATTCTGGAGACCTCACCTGCAAAAGGATATTGCTAAAATAGAACGGGTCCAAAGAAGAGCTACAAAAATGGTGGAAGGTCTAAAGCATAGAACTTATCAAGAAAGACTCAGAGTTCTTAATATGTATAGTCTGGAGGAAAGAAGAGAAAGGGGGGACATGATTGAAACCTTTAAATATGTTAAAGGACTGAATAAAGTTTAGGAGGGAAAAGGTTATTAATAAGAAACAGAACACAAGAACAAGGGGGCACAATCTGAGGTTAGTTGGGGGACAAATCAAGAACAACATTTGAAAATATTATTTCACTGAAAGAGTAGTAGAAGCTTGGAACAAACTTCCAGCAGAGGCGGTTGATACATCCACAGTAACTGAATTTAAACATGCCTGGGATAAACCTGTATCTATCCTAAGATAACAATAAAAGGATAATAAAAGGGCAGACTAGATGGACTCGGTGGTCTTTTTCTGCCGTCAATCTTCTATGTTTCTATGTCTTAAAGAGGACCTTTCACCACTCCTGACATGCCTGTTTTAATAGCTTCATGCATTCCCCATGTAATAACAAGTCTGGAACATCTTTTCTTATGTCTGTATGTTGTGCCATTCCTTTATTATTTGCACTAGAAGTTATAAATGAATTGCTATTTGTCTTCAGTAAGGGAACAGAGGGGAGGTAACAAGTTGGGGTGTGTATCTGCACAGTCTGAACATGGAAGCACTGATTGGCTAGAGTCAGTCTGTGCAGGTACACACCCCCAACTGGTCACCTCCCCTCTGTTCCTTTACTAAAGACAAATAGCAATTCATTCATAACTTCTAGTGCAAATAATAAAGGAATGGCACAACATAGAGACATAAGAATAGATGTTCCAGAATTGTTAGCACGTTTGGAATGCATGGAGCTATTAAAACAGGCATGTCAGGAGTGGTGAAAGGTCCTCTTTAATATTGAAAATTACTTTTCTCTGTGCTCTCTTACACTAGAGTCTATATTAAGATTTTTAATTCTTAAAATAAACAGTACTTGTTCACATAGCCAACCATGGGATTTCACAATGTTCCTGTGTACTTCCATCAGGTGTAGGCTCAGTGTGGTGTGAGAACCCCTTGAGTGCAGAAATAAAGTTTTATAAGGTGTAGAAGATTTACTTGTTTAAAATATAGACGGAGCAGCGCAGAGATCAGCTTATTTGGGTGTGGCAGGTTTTAGCAAAAGGGTTAAAGCTATTCAGTTAGTATCCATTGTAATTATTATCATTGAACTGAGGATTTATTGATCGTCGCTGCAGAGAGGAGAGAGAAGCAGCCCCCACCTTTGGAAGCCTCATTCATGTGTTTGGTCATCTGTGGTCTGCTGGAAGGGTTAAACACATGAATTGTACATGGAAGTCAAAATTGTCTAAATTGATTTAGGAAAATGTAATGATTGGATTAATTATTTAGATATATTGTTAGTCATGTGTGCAATATTACTTTACTTCACATACAGAATTGTCTCCTTTTTGAGTTATCAGGGATATGCAGGCAAGTACATTTCCTGAATGACAGTGTTTCATTTATCCTAGATAGCATAGCAAGATTAATGGAGATTTAGGATCCTTAATAGTACAGTAGGATGCTTTATATGGCAAAGGATTGCATAGTCCCTAATGAGATATGTAGGACATAAGGATGACCAACTAAAAACAATCTTCCCAGATCCCCCCTTACTAGCTTACCGACAACCTCCAAATCTAAGGAATATTCTAATCAGATCAAGTTCAAGGCCATATACCACAGAAAAAGGAACCCATCCCCATAATACAAGAAGATGCTAAACCCGTTCCCATATTATGACAACAGATAAGACCCGGATCCCCAACACAAAGGAAGACTACAAGATCCCTGGGACATTCATATGTTCTACATCTAATGCTGTTTATTTGATTCTCTGCACCAAATGTCCTGGTGGGGACCTCTATGTTGGAGAAACAGGACAGAAACTCAATGCAAGGATGAGGTCCCACCGCCACACAATTAAAGAGAAGAAGCTACACTTTCCTGTGGCTAAACATTTCTGTAGCCCAGGACACAATGTAGAACACATGAAAGTTCTAATATATTAAAAGGTAACTTCAAATCCCAAAGCGCCAGAAGAATTTGGGAATACAAATTTATAACACTGTTTGACACTTTGAATACTGGACTGAATTTGTCCTGGGATATATGACACATTATCTGTAAGATAATGTGTCATAAATAATAATTATATTCTTAAGATCTTTGAAATTCTGTTGTTTTTAAAATGTCCATTCACCCCCCCCCCCATGTCTCTGTTCTTATTGTATATATATAGCTGTTTCTTCATATATTCTTGTAGTATGCCTGATGAAGGGACTGGTGATATCCCGAAAGCTCGCTATGTAACATCATTACTTCTATTTTTGTTAGCCATTAAAAGGTATCATGTAACGGGGAGCCGGCGGCGCGCTTCCCCTCTGCCGTGCCGCCGGTCTCCCAGGAGTGCGCCGGAGCAGGGACGCAGGATGCGTCCTCGTCTCCATGACGACACTCACAGGAGAGGGTCCGGCTCGCGCACTGATACAGCGCGTCCGGCGTCCTTCCCGCCCCCCTAGTAAATGAGCAGGCGGGGACATCTGAGCGCTGGTCTGGCAACCAGCGCTCAGAACATTTATTTATACCTGGTTTTGGGTCATGTGGTGCTGGCCACGCCACATGACCAAATTTGGTGCATATTTGAGTGCTGGTCACGTTTGGCCAGCGCTTGGTATGCAAATGAGGTCATGTGACGCTGGCCCCGTCACATGACCCAGTGGAGGGCTATTTAAATCCACTAGTTGTCCTCCCTAATCGCCTGTGATTAGCGTTACTACTTTGATCAGTGCTTGTGCGACCTAGTGTTTGATTGCTGTTTGACCCTGACCTTGGACTTGGACTTGGACCTCTCTTTGCTTCACCCCCGGTATTGACGTTTTCTCCTGTGTATGACCCGGCTTGCTGACTATTCTGATATTGTGTTTGTTTCGTCTGTGTTTGTCTCTCCAATTGTTCCCTGTTCCTCCCTGTGCACTTATACAGAGCAGGGACCGTCACCGTGGTTGTCCGTGGCCGCCTAGGGCCGACTGAGGCAAGCAGGCAGGGAGAGAACGGGGGGGTATTCAGTACAGGGCGGACCTTCCCTTGTCTCCCCCGTGACAGAATCACAGGCCATACTAAATGGAGCCGTTGCGAGTTCTCACGGATCATATAAGTGACATGGCTCAGATGATCCAGGATCTGGCCGAGAGAATCCAACACCAGGAGCAGCTGCAAACTGTACCCGCAGCCGCTCCCTCCATTATTGAACCCTATATAAGGTTGCCCGATCGGTTTGTGGGTAACCGAAAGACTTTCCGTTCTTTCCAGGAAAGTTGCAAATTATATTTTCGTTTACGCCCACACTCCTCGGGTTCTGAGCAGCAGCGTGTAGGAATAATTATTTCCTTGCTGCAAGGGGATCCGCAGGAGTGGGCTTTCTCATTGCCATCTGACTCCCCATGTCTGTTGTCTGTGGAGGCCTTTTTCCAGGCCTTAGGTCTTTTGTATGAAGAACCAGACTGGGCCACTGTAGCAGAAACTCAGCTCAGGAACATTCAGCAGGGAAACCGCCCAGTAGAGGATTACTGTGCAGAGTTCAGGAGGTGGTGTGTCTCCTCTGGGTGGAATGACCCAGCTTTGAGAAGCCAGTTTAGGGTGGGGCTGTCAGACCAACTCAAGGATCTTCTGGTTTGTTATCCTACTCCTGACTCCCTAGAGACGACCATGACTTTAGTTATTAAGCTGGATCGACGGGTGAGAGAAAGACAGAGGGAACGATCAAGTACTCCTCAAGCTGTCGTCCTGCCTGAGTTTCCTCCTCTGAGTCCACCTCCTGCCAAGGTCCCGGAGTCCATGCAGTTAGGAGGTATCCTGAGAAACCAAAGATGTTTAAAGGGAGCCTGCTTCTACTGCGGTGAGGTGAACCACTGGCTCCAGCAGTGTCCAAAACTTCCGCCCTCTAGGAGATCTCCGGTGGGAGGTAAGGTAACCCCAGCAGTGGTAAGGAGAAAGATTTTAGTACCCATCTCCATTGCATATGATCAATTCAGGGGTTCTGGAAAGGCTTTTGTTGACTCTGGTTCTGCTGCTAATTTTATTAATTTTGATTTTGTACAGTCTGTGGGTTTACCGATGGTCCCTTTAAGGGAGGGTATTCAAATTATCGCCCTCGACTCCACTCCCCTAAATAATGGGAGGATCGAGTTCTGTACTCCTAGTGTGACCCTGACGGTTGGGATTTCGCATTCCGAAAAATGTGTTTTTTGGGTTTTAAAAAATTTACCTGCTGACCTAGTTCTTGGTTTACCTTGGTTGCAGGACCACAATCCTGTAATCAATTGGTCAACAGGTGAATTAGAAAAATGGGGGCTGAATTGTGACAAGTGTTGCAAATCTGTATTGCAGTTGGGAGGTACTACTGAGTCTCCTTTCTTACCTGAGTACATCAAGGATTTTTCGGACGTTTTCTCCATGTCCGAGACTGAGTTCCTCCCTCCTCACCGGCAATATGATTGTGCCATCGATATTATTGAGGGGTCCAGATATCCCAAGGGCCGTATCTATAATCTCTCTACTCCAGAGCGTCAGTCTATGAGGGATTATCTCAAGGAGAGTCTGGCCAAGGGTCACATCCGGCCTTCTGTTTCTCCCATGGGGGCAGGATTTTTCTTTGTCGGGAAAAAGGATGGAGGGTTGAGGCCCTGTATTGATTACAGGGAACTCAATAAAATCACTGTTAAAAACAGGTACCCGCTGCCCCTTATTCCTGATTTGTTGAATCAGGTTCAGGGTGCTTGTTGGTTTACTAAGCTAGATCTGAAGGGGGCGTACAACCTGATCAGAATCCATGAGGGTGATGAATGGAAAACTGCCTTTAATACCCCGGAGGGTCATTATGAGTACCTAGTAATGCCCTTCGGGTTAAGTAATGCTCCTGCGGTGTTCCAAAATTTTGTCAATGACATTTTTAGACCATTTATTGGAAAATTTGTAATTGTCTATATTGATGACATCTTGATTTTTTCTACAGACTGGGAGAGTCACGTATCCCACACCAGGCAAGTGCTGGAGGTGTTGCGTGAGAACAAGTTGTTTGTCAAAGGGGAGAAGTGTATCTTTGGTGTTCAGGAAGTGACCTTTTTGGGATACATTCTCACCCCTTTTTCCTTCAAAATGGACCCGGGTAAGGTACAGGCCATTGTTGATTGGGTGCGACCTTCCTCTCTGAAGGCGCTCCAGCGATTTCTGGGTTTTACTAATTTCTATCGGAAATTTATCAAAAATTTTTCTGTTATAGCCAAACCCATTACGGATTTGACCCGCAAGGGAGCTGATTTAGTCAACTGGTCCCCTGCAGCTATTGAAGCGTTTGAAAAGCTAAAGCGGTTTTTTGTTGATGCTCCTGTGCTGATCCAGCCTGATCAAAATAAGCCGTTTGTAGTTGAGGTGGATGCATCTGAAGATGGTGTGGGGGCAGTACTGTCCCAGGGGTCTTCCACCTTAACTAATCTCAAGCCATGCACCTTCTTCTCCCGCAAGTTCTCTCCTGCCGAGAGAAACTATGACATTGGTAATAGGGAGTTACTAGCAATCAAGTGGGCATTTGAGGAATGGCGTCATTTTTTAGAAGGGGCATTACACCGCATTACGGTCCTCACGGATCATAAGAATTTGATGTTTCTGGAATCTGCTAAGCGATTGAATCCCAGACAGGCGAGGTGGGCTTTGTTCTTTACTCGTTTTGACTTTTGTGTTACCTTCAGACCCGGAAGCAAGAACATTAAGGCCGATGCCTTATCCCGAAGTTTCCAGGCGTATCAGCCTCCTGACGTCCCTCCTGAGCCCATCCTGCCAGCTGACATCATCGTAGCCGCTACCTCATCTGATCTCGCTTCTGAAATCGTGGCAGGACAACATCTTGCTCCCACTGGTACTCCCAATGACAAGTTATTTGTGCCAGCTCATTTGCGGTTGCGACTGCTGGGTGAGTGCCATAGCTCTGTTTTATGTGGACATCCTGGTATCAATGCCACCAAGGAGTTGGTCTCTAGGCAGTATTGGTGGTTGTCAATCTCCAGAGATGTTCAGGCTTTTGTAACTGCGTGCAATACTTGTGCCAGGTCCAAGAATGCCAAGACTCGGCCTATGGGTGAGTTGCGTCCATTACCCATACCTGATAGACCTTGGTCACATCTGTCCATGGACTTCATCACGGATTTGCCATGCTCTGAGGGTAAAACCGTGATTCTTGTAGTGGTGGACAGATTCAGCAAGATGTGTCACTTTATTCCTTTGTGTAAATTACCCTCTGCAAAGGTTTTGGCTTCCGTATTTATGGACCACATAGTTAAACTACACGGTGTTCCTGAGAATATTGTTTCTGACAGGGGGGTGCAGTTTGTGTCTAAATTCTGGAGGGCCTTCTGTAAGAAGATTGATATTTCCTTATCCTTTTCGTCAGCCTTTCATCCAGAGACCAATGGTCAGACTGAACGTCTTAATCAGTCCGTTGAGCAATATCTCAGATGTTATGTTGCTGATAACCAGCATGTGTGGGCCAGATTCCTGTCTCTGGCCGAGTTCGCGATTAATAACCGTGTGAATTCGTCTTCTGGGGTATCGCCGTTTTTCTGCAACATGGGGTTTCATCCGCGCTTTGGCTCCTTTTCTCCAGCTGTTTCGGCGGTCCCAGAGGCCAATGCTCTCTCTCAGGAACTGTGCACAGTTTGGGCACAGGTTCAGTCGAACCTGGAAAGAGCCCAAAGGATTCAAAAAACTAAGGCCGATAAGAAACGTTCTAAGGGTGTGAATTTGAAGGTGGGGGACATGGTATGGTTGTCAACTAAAAATCTACGTGAGAAAGTACCATCCTATAAGTTTGCGCCTCGCTTCATTGGTCCATACAGGATCACCAAGGTGATCAATCCGGTGTCGTTTGAATTGTGTTTACCTGACTCCCTTCGTGTTCACAATGTTTTTCATATGTCTTTGCTTAAGCGTTATGTTGCTCCCGTTGGTCCAGAGGAACTGCCCCCGCCTCCGGTCGAGGTGGAGGGACAAGTGGAGCACGAGATTCATAGAATCATTGATGTTAGGAAGGTCCGGAATTCCTTCCAGTACCTTGTACACTGGAGGGGATTTGGGCCTGAGGACAGATCTTGGGTACCGCTGAGCAGGATGCATGCAGATGCACTTGTTAGGAGTTTTCATCGACAGCATCCTGAAAAGCCGGTTCCTCCAGCTAAGGGTCCGGTGGCCCCTCGTGAAGGGGGGGGTACTGTAACGGGGAGCCGGCGGCGCGCTTCCCCTCTGCCGTGCCGCCGGTCTCCCAGGAGTGCGCCGGAGCAGGGACGCAGGATGCGTCCTCGTCTCCATGACGACACTCACAGGAGAGGGTCCGGCTCGCGCACTGATACAGCGCGTCCGGCGTCCTTCCCGCCCCCCTAGTAAATGAGCAGGCGGGGACATCTGAGCGCTGGTCTGGCAACCAGCGCTCAGAACATTTATTTATACCTGGTTTTGGGTCATGTGGTGCTGGCCACGCCACATGACCAAATTTGGTGCATATTTGAGCGCTGGTCACGTTTGGCCAGCGCTCGGTATGCAAATGAGGTCATGTGACGCTGGCCCCGTCACATGACCCAGTGGAGGGCTATTTAAATCCACTAGTTGTCCTCCCTAATCGCCTGTGATTAGCGTTACTACTTTGATCAGTGCTTGTGCGACCTAGTGTTTGATTGCTGTTTGACCCTGACCTTGGACTTGGACTTGGACCTCTCTTTGCTTCACCCCCGGTATTGACGTTTTCTCCTGTGTATGACCCGGCTTGCTGACTATTCTGATATTGTGTTTGTTTCGTCTGTGTTTGTCTCTCCAATTGTTCCCTGTTCCTCCCTGTGCACTTATACAGAGCAGGGACCGTCACCGTGGTTGTCCGCGGCCGCCTAGGGCCGACTGAGGCAAGCAGGCAGGGAGAGAACGGGGGGGTATTCAGTACAGGGCGCACCTTCCCTTGTCTCCCCCGTGACATATCAAACCTGCAATACTCTCATTTTGTTTCTCTTAATGTGAGCACTAAACTAGTTTTCTATTGGCTAACACAGTACCAGACTTTTTCCCTTTTTTTGACCAAATGGAGGATACCATAACGTAACACACGCAGATGGAATTGAAGAATCTTCTGAAGAAACTGGCACACCTGGACAGCGACATTTTCTTTTTAACCACTTGCAAGAAGGAATACTTGCCCAAAGGACTTTGCTTAAAGAATCCTACAAAAAACAGTCTGACTGGACCCCTCCCCCTGGCCACAATACCATTTTGGACCAGTACATTGACTCGTTTAGAAATATAGTACAGTCTGCAATACTGGACAAACATATAAAAGAAACATTCAACATCAACATACAGGAAAGGAGAGCGATTCAAACCCTAAAAAACAACAAAGGAATCACCATAAAACCTGTAGATAAAGGTGGCACTATAGTCCTTTTGAACACTTTGGACTATGTAAAAGAAGCCCACCGTCAACTCACAGACACACGATACTATATCAAACTGGATGGAGACCCAACTCACAAATATTTGAGAGAGTTAAAAAAGGTCATCAGTGGTCTTCCTGCAGGATCCACACAACTTTTAAACTTGGTACCCAAGAATCCCAGGATAAGAGTATTATACTGTATATCTGAGGTAGAGACAAGTAAGGTGCTATCTATCTGGCTAAGTGCGTGACCATACATTAAAGTGCATTTAGGACACATTGTGGTACCTGCAAAGAAACACACACAATGGGCAATATTCTTGAACGTTGCTGAAATATAAAAACATTAGTGCAAACATTTAAGTACAAATATAATAAAGGCATAATATAGGATATCTGTGGTTACATTCAAGTCCATCTTTTCTTCTTCTTTGGCTTGGAACTGGAACAAAGTCCCAAATTCGACTTGAAATTTGTAATCCACATGGGTAATAAAATAGGTTATAAATAGCAGAAAAGGTTTCTTGACAAACCCTTTTAAAAGTGATTTCCCAACAACCTGAAAAGGGGGGAAAAAGGATGTGGTGCGCAAACATGGCGCAACTTGGATTATTGCAGATGGGGGGAGTCCAGCCACACGTGTCCTTCCAGATGAGGCCAAAACAGGGCAACATAAACAACTAAAACACAGCCAATAAGGTTATCACCCTTTCAGGCTCAGTCCACGGGGTGGCTCCCATTAGTCCTGGAGTTATTTGGCAGTACTTGAGTGTAGGCTCCCACTATTGGAATGCCTGCCCATCCTCCTCGCTACTACTCGAGCTGAAAGACATTAGAGGGTGCTCCTGCCTCTGACAAGCTGCCCGATAAGCGGCAGCCATTCCCCGGCGTCCTCTCAGTGATGGGACCAGTTTGGGGGTCCTGCATGCTGATGCGGAAGCCTCTCCTACCTTCGCCTCCTGGCCGGATCCTCTTGCCGGTACGACGGGGGTCAGACACTCCGGCTGTAGGGGTTCTTGTAGGGGTCTCCCACGGGCGGCGCTCATGGCGGCTTCGATTTGCCAGGGTAGTCTGGCATGTACCACAGTGGGCTGAAAGTTGAAGGTGGCGGTGACCAACTCGCCCACCTGCATTGTAGGTGGAGGCAGTAGACCTGGGATCAGGGGTTCCGGCTGATGGGTAGGCTCTTCTTTTGCCTGCGGGGCATCAGCAGCAGGTAAGCGATACGGCTCCGTGCTGTCCGCTGACTCTTCTTCCCACCTTTCCGGGGGCCAGGCAGGCCTCGCTGGACAGGTCAATACCTTCACGCCTGTTGCAAACGACCCCTGGAGGGACTTCATCGGGGTATAGATCACATAGTCCCCGGGATGTAAATTATGACGACTCGGAGGTAGATATGTCCTCTTCACCGACCTGCGATTCACGTAGAATTCCTCGGCGGTTTCTTCATCGGTGATAAAACCTACGCCTCTCTCCACGCTGAACCATAGCACGGTGCCCCGTCTTCTCTCCAGTACGGGATCTCCGGTACGGGGGTGTCCTAAGACCTGCACCATCCACTCCTCCATGCGTCTCTTGTACTCCCAGAGGGTGAGGGCCTTTGCAGTCACTGCTTCGGGAACCATGGGGTTCTGCCTCAGCGAATAATCTCTCTTCCGGGGTGGCGGAGCGGGAGCTGCAGCCGCTTCCACCGCACCAGCCGGCGCGGCGGGTGTCTCTTGCGGCTTCTTGGGCCGGTAGTCCCGGTTCCATAGTTCCCAATATATTTCTTCGGCTTTTCTGTAGGCTCATAGGGGTCAGTGCCCCAAACCATTCCGCCCCAGTCAGGGCCACGTTGGCGAGACGCCATCTTTCTTGCGTCTTCTCTCGCGCTGACCGGATCTCGAGAGGGAGGAGGAGTAAAAGGGGTGGAGTGAGTCTATGCCTCTACGTCGTGCGTGCGTATGTACGTACGAATAGTACGTTAAAGATTTGTACGCTAATGCGTACGTATTCAGTTAAGTAGCGTAACTTTGACAACGCTACACTGTATGTTCGTTACTTGAGTAGGAATGTTCGCAGACGCAGTGTATGAGTACGCTAATGCGTACATATTCAGTTAAGTAGCGTACCTTTGACAACGCTACACTGTATGTTCATTATTTGTGCGGGAATGTTCGCATTAGCGTACGCATTAGTGTAAATTCTCAAATATGCATATATTTTGCGTCGCCATTGTTGAAGTCACTTGGATTTTTTTCCACTTTTTTCATTGTAATAGCAACTGAAAGTAAACGAAACTATACCCTATCAGACTCCCATTATTTTAGCAGCAATTATTCAGCCGTTATAGCAAGGTTCGTTTTAGGTTCGGTTCGTACGAATCCGAACTTCATGAAAGATCGCCGAAGCGAAGCGAACTTTTCAAAAGTTCGCTCATCCCTAGCTCTAATCATTTATTTTGATTTTTCCTGATTTTTCCCGACTATAACAATCATGTATCTTTATCGTGCTAATCTGATTGCCAGCTCTTTTGAACCTAATCATGCAACCAGACCACTAGATCTCCATCTCTAATCATGCATTTATATTATGCCAATTATGTACTTTGATTACCAATTCAATTGTATTTTATTTCTACTTGATGTGTCAATCATGCAACTTCTATTTACTTGATATGATTCCCACACTATATGTCTGTATCCTTGAACTACAAGTGACAACTCATTTTTTGTTTGTTTATTATTTGTATTTTGACAATTTATTTTGTTTTCATGTACCGTACAATATTTTGTTACTTTGTCCTAATGGACCTATATTTGTACCACATGTTCTTGTAGGCCGTGAACAAGGTCTGGGATGGACTGAAACGTTGGCCATTTACAATGAAAACATTTTTCGAATGAAATAAATATCTAAGCACCTTTTCATTCTATATCCGAGTGCCGTGAATCTTTTTTACTATAATTTTGGGATTATTTCCCCATCACAGAGCACAGGAATCCATAATATCGTGTGGAGTGCCAGCCATCTATTATTATTGTATATTCCCCTCCTCTTCAAACTGATCAAAATGTTGGGAACAATTTTTGGGGTAATGTACAGACCTTGAACTCAATGGGAATATGAATAAGAAAGAGATCCAGGTACTTCAGCTGGAGATTCTTCAATGGCTTCTGAAGAACAGGACGGACCAACTCTGGTGAGTGATAGGTGCTCCAGAGCTAGAGGAAGTGGGTGGGAGCAAAAAATAAAAATTGAGAATTTTATTAAAGTAAATGATATTTAGGGTCTGTTGAATGATAAATGATATCTGAATAAGAACCCAAAATTGTAGTAGCGACCATTAGATGTTGCTACTCTGCATCTTTTACTATTTACTAAGGCCTAGTTCACACTTCAGTTATTTTATCAGTTACTTCCATCAATTATACCTTACATTACTGGTGCAGAATATGTCCTCTCGCTTGACCGTCCCATCCATGATTTTTGCATTGATTGCACAACCAACCTCAACCTCATTGGCGTATATAAATGCAGAGTCAATGTGTCGATATCCAACCTCAAGGGCAACTTTCACAGCTTCTTCAACCAGAGACTTCAGAAATTATTTAAGACAATGATAGCCAGTAACCTAACAATCAACGTCTTATCCAATTGTTTTCTCTTCCCTTATCCTTTCTTTGCATCTGATTTAGACCTTCACTAAAACTTCTTCCATGCATAACTCAACTGCTTCTACCGCTGATTATGTGTTTGCAGTGCCCTCACAGGTGCACTTAACCCCTTCCTGACACACAGGGGCGGTCTTGGCATTTCTGGGGCCCTAAGCGAAGTTATGTCTGGGGCCCCCCCCCAATGACACCTCACACCCCTGATGACACGGCCTCTGATGACACGCCCCCCCCAATGACACACCCCCTACACCTCACTGGAGGGGGGGTCAAGGTTGCCCACAGCCTATGGCGTGTCCCAGACTCCCAGCTCTCTATTGGCTGGGCTGCAGGGGCGTAGCTAAAGGCTCATGGGCCCTGGTGCAAGAGTTCAGCTTGGGCCCCCCCCGCCTAATACAGCGCCCCATACCTCTTACATCCAGTATAATACAGCGCCCCATACCTCTTACATCCAGTATAATACAGCGCCCCATACCTCTTACATCCAGTATAATATAGCGCCCCATACCTCTTACATCCAGTATAATACAGCGCCTCATACCTCTTACATCCAGTGACGTCTCCTCGGATGTAGATCTTCTCTTTCCTCATCTTCTCCTTTCAGACCAGACGCCATTTTTCAGCCATTTCTTATCTCTGCAGTTTGACAGAAAAAAATCTTAGTTTACTACTTTTCCATCATCCTCCCATCTTCTGGACAAATCATCCTACCACCCAGTACTGTGCCACTAGTACCACACAGATAGTGCCCTTCAATAATTATTGGCACACAGTGTCCTAAAATAACTGCGCCCAGCAAATACTGTCCCGTAATAGTGTGAACATACCGTCCCCCAGAAATAACTGTGCTGATACTGTGCCAGGGTGCCCCCCACAGTAATAGTGCCCCCCCACAGTACTAATGTCCCCACTGTGCCCCAGAAGTAATAATGCTTCCAATGTGCCAGTAAGAAGTGCTCCCCACCCATAGATGCCCCCCAAATTATGTGCCAGTAAGAAATGCCCCAATAATGCGCCAGAAGTTCCCCCCATTGATTCCCCCTCAAAATCATGTGCCAGTAAGAAATGCCCCCAGTGCCCCCATGTGCCAGTAAGAAATGCCCCAGTGCCCCCATGTGCCAGAAAAATGCCCCTAGTGCTCCCATGCCATAAAGAAATGCCCCCAGTGCCCCCATGTGCCAGTAAGAAGTGCCCCCAGTGCGAGTAAAAATGCCCCAGTGCCCCCATGTGCCAGTAAAAAATGCCCCCAGTGCCCCCATGTGCCAGTAAAAAATGCCCCCATGTGCCAGTAAAAATGCCCCGTGCAGTCCAAATGCCCCCAGTGCCCCCCCAAAGAAATGCCCCAGTGCCCCCATGT
This sequence comes from Rhinella marina, assembly GCA_900303285.1. Classification (NCBI taxonomy): domain Eukaryota; kingdom Metazoa; phylum Chordata; class Amphibia; order Anura; family Bufonidae; genus Rhinella; species Rhinella marina. Next base: position 166,542 of record ONZH01013394.1, read on the forward strand.
GCCAGTAAGAAATGCCCCAGTGCCCCCATGTGCCAGTGCCAAAAAAAATGCCCCTAAGTGCTCCCATGCCATAAAGAAATGCCCCAGTGCCCCCATGTGCCAGTAAGAAGTGCCCCCAGTGCCAGTAAAAATGCCCCAGTGCCCCATGTGCCAGTAAAAATGCCCCCAGTGCCCCCATGTGCCAGTAAAAAATGCCCCAGTGTGCCCCCATGTGCCAGTAAAAATGCCCCTGCCAGTAAAAATGCCCCAGTGCCCCCATGTGCCAGTAAAAATGCCCCCATGTGCCAGTAAAAAATGCCCCCATGCCCCAGTGCCAGTAAAAATGCCCCCAGTGCCCCATGTTAAAAATGCCCCAGTGCCCCCATGTGCCAGTAAAAATGCCCCCAGTGCCCCCATGTGCCAGTAAAAAATGCCCCCAGTGCCCCCATGCCAGTGCCCTGTGCCATGCAAAAGTAAGAAATGCCCCAGTGCCCCCATGTGCCAGTAAAAATGTGCCCAGTGCCCAGTGCCCCCGTGCCAGTAAAAAATGCCCCAAGTGCCATGCCATAAAAAATGCCCCAGTGCCCCATGTGCCAGTAAAAAGTGCCCCCAGTGCCAGTAAAAATGCCCCAGTGCCCAGTGCCCCATGTGCCAGTAAAAATGCCCCCAGTGCCCCCAGTGTGCCCAGTAAAAAATGCCCCCAGTGCCAGTAAAAAATGCCCGTGCCAGTGAAATGCCCTGCCAGTGCCCCCCATGTGTGCCAGTAAAAATGCCCCCAGTGCCCCCATGTGCCAGTAAAAATGCCCCAGTGCCCCCATGTGCCAGTAAAAATGCCCCCAGTGCCCCATGTGCCAGTAAAGCCCCCGTGTGCCCAATGCCAAAAATGCCCCAGTGCCCCAGTGCATGAATGCCCCAGTAAAAGTGCCCAGTGCCCCCAGCCCCAGTGCCCCCAGTAAGAAGTGCCCCCAGTGCCAGTAAAAATGCCCCCATGCCCCCCTGTGCCAGTGTAAAAATGCCCCCAGTGCCCCCATGTGCCAGTAAAAATGCCCCCAGCCAGTGCAGTGTGCAGTAAAAATGCCCCCAGTGCCAGTAAAAATGCCCCCCAGTGCCCCCATGTGCCAGTAAAAATGCCCCAAGTGCCTGCCCCATGCCAGTAAAAAATGCCCCCCAGTGTGCCAGTAAAATGAGTGCCCCCAGTGCCAGTAAAAATGCCCCCAGTGCCCAGTGCAGTGCCCCAGTAAAAATGCCCCCAGTGCCAGTAAAAATGCCCCCAGTGCCCCCATGTGCCAGTAAAAAATGCCCCTGCCCCCAGTGCCCCCCATGTGCCAGTAAAAATGCCCCCATGTGCCAGTAAAAAAATGCCCCCAGTGCCCCCAGTGCCAAAAAAATGCCCCCAGTGCCCCCATGTGCCAGTAAAAATGCCCCCAGTGCCCCCATGTGCCAGAAAAAATGCCCACAGTGCCCCCATGTGCCAGAAAAAATGCCCACAGTGCCCCCATGTACCAGTAAAAATGCCCACAGTGCCCCATGTGCCAGTAAAATGCCCACAGTGCCCCCATGTGCCAGTAAAAATGCCCCCATGTGCCAGTAAAATGCCCCATGTGCCAGTAAAAATGCCCCCAAAATGCCCCCAGTGCCCCCCAATTGAGCTCCGATGGGTGACTGCTACAATAAAAAAAAAAAATAAAAAAAAATTAACACTTATACTTACCTCCATGGTGCTAGCAGCGATGCGATGCAGGCCTCTTCCGGCCTGTGTCCCGCGCTGTACGGCTCAGGCGGCGCGATGACGTCATCGCGCCGCCTGAGCCGGCCTCTGATAGGCTGCAGGCCCAGTGCCTGCAGCCTATCAGAGGAACGGGCAGGGGAGACGCCTCTCCCTCCCCTGCCCCAGTACAATACAGGCATCTGTATCGCCGTCCTGAGGACGGCGATACAGATGACTATGGAGATGAGCGCTTCCACAATGGAAGCGCTCATCTCCCTCTGCGGGCGGTCTTGGGCACCGGCGCAAGAGAAGAGCGTGGGGGCCCCCTTGGACGCCGGGGGCCCTACGCAAATGCATAGGATGCGTGGTGCCCAAGACCGCCCCTGCTGACACACAGTCATTTTTCACCTTCCTGGCAGAGCCTATTTTTGCAAATCTGTAGTGTCACTTTATGTGGTAATACCTTTGGAATGCTTTTATTTATCCAAGTCATTCTGAGATAGTTTTTTCGTGACCTTTTGTACTTCATGTTAGGGTGCATTCACATCACCGTTAGGGCTTCCGTTCAGGCTTTCCGTTATAACATCGTTATAACGGAAAGAAACGGAATCCCTAGGACGGACATCAAAACGGACACCTTTAAGAGGCATTCCGTTTTGATCCGTCATAATAGAAGCCTATGGCCCTGCATAACGGATCCGTCTGGATGCCGTTATGCTGGACGGAAAACAAAGTCCTGTCGACTTTGTCGTCAAAAAATGTGAAAAATTTACTATTTTCTAAATTTAAATTTCTGTGCTTTTAAGACAAATAGTGATATGTACCTTAAAATACTATATACTTTAAATATATGAAGCAACATTCACCATACGGCATGCCTGCTTTATGTTGGCATACTTTTTCAAATGTCTTTTTTTTAAGATATTAGAATGCTTAGAATTTTAGAAGAAGTTTCCAAAAAAATGTAAAAAGGACCAGTTCAGTTCTAAAGTGACTTTGAGGGGATTGCATAACATAAACCACCCATAAATTACACCATTTTAGAATATACCCCCCTCAATTTATTCAAAACTTATTTTACAAACTTTGTTAACCCCTTAGGGGTTCCACAAGAATTAAAGGAAAATGGAGGTGAAAATCTACTTTTTTTTGCAGATTTTCCATTGTCACCAATTTTTCTTGGAACTTTCTTGGAGCAGGAAAACAAACATCGATATTATTACTCTGATTCTGCAGTTTACAGAAACATCCCATATGTGGTTGTAAACTGCTGTATGGACACATCGCCAGGCTCAAAATGCAAGGAGTGCCATATGGATTTTAGAGGGCAGATTTTGCTGAAATGGTTTGTGGTACCAGGTTGTATTTGAAGAGACCCTGAGGTACTCATACTTCCATATATTGGAAAACTCCCAAAAAGTTACCCCATGTTTCCATGTTGGAAAGTACACTTTTCAGGTAAATTATTGAAGGGTGTAGTGAGTGATTTGACCCCACAGGCATTTCATAGAATTTAGAAACACTTGGCTATGAAAATGAAAAATTAAACTTTTTTTATACAATACAATGTTGAACCCTACATTTGTTTTACTTATTTTCTCCTGAATATGGCAACACCTCATATGTGATTGTAACTACCCAATGTGTTATGCCCAGCTTTAAATTATCAGGCGGATTCTACTTGGTATTAAAATGCCATAAATGTGAACATAAACTGCTGCTTGGGTACGCTGCAGGTTTCAAAAGGGAAATACCATCTTTTGGCTTTTGCAGTGCAGGTTTTGGTGGATTGGTTTAAGGGCACCATGTTGCTATTAAACAACCTCTTGGCTACCACCAGTACAACCATTTTCTATGAGCCACACGTTTTTTATTTTTCTCTTGCTGGAGCTGTGTGAGAGCTTTTTTTTTCAGAACAAATCGTCATTATCAATGGTTCTATTTTGGGGTAAATACGACTTCTTGATCACTTTTTATCTTAATTTTTAGGAAGCAGGATAAAGAAAAGGCAGGAACTCTGACATTGCTTTTTGGGTTTTCATTTTGATGCATCAACCTTGTTGGAAAAATGACACTTTATCTTTATTCTGCTACTCAGCACAATTACAGAGACACCTATTTTATATAGGTCTTTTTTACATTTTGCCACTTTTACACAAAGAATTTTTAAGAAAAAATGTCATGTTTTTGCGTTGGCATTTCTGAAAGCCATATATTTTTTTCTGACGATGGTCTTGGCTGGGAGCTTGTTTTTTATGGAATGAACTATTTTGGGGCGCACTGTACTTTTTGATTGTGTTATGATTTTTGGCGAGATGACCAAAAAATAGCTGTTGCAGTAATTTTTTTTATTTATATAATTCTTTTTTACTCAGCTGATGGGGTAGATCATGTGATTTTTTTTATACAGCTGGTCATTACAGACACATAGATACCTACCTATCAAGTCTTTCAAACACATTTTTGTTTTTGTGTTGCAATATTTTTTTATTTTACTGGTGATGGTCTTGAGTGGGGACTCGTTTTTTTGCGGGATGAGGTGACGTTTTTCATTAGCATTATTTTGGTACCTCTCCATATTACGCTTTTTAGCCAGTGTTCATCTGAGGTTGTAAATGATACCTAATATGTTAGGTTTTTTTTTTTCTTCAATTTCAAATGGCTTGATGAGGGGAAAGGAGCACTTTTTTTAAATTCAAACTTTATTTTTTTTATTTTTATAAAAAAATGTTTTACTTTTTATTTTTGTCCCTCTAGGGGACTTCAACTGCTGATGGTCTGATTCCTTGTACAAAGCATTACAATAAATAATATATTGTAATGCATTGGAATTGTCAGTATTACACTGACAGTTGCCTATGAGACCTCCTAGGGTGGGCCTCATAGACCTCCATAGCTGGCAAGCCCTGAGGCTTTTGTACGGCCATGGGCTGCCTTAGCAGCCATGAGCTCCCTGTGATCGCATAGTAGGGAGCCGATGGGTTGAGAGAGGGAGCTCCTTCCTTCTGTAAACCTCTTAGGTACAGCAAGCAGCATTGACTGCAGCATTTAAGGGGTAAATCCACCGGCATCTGAGTTTCTACCAATGATGGCAGTTACATTAAGGGCTTGGCTGTCAGTAACATGCCAGCCCCTGCCACCAATCAGCTCCCTATAGATATATGGCATGTGTTGGGAACTCACTTGCAAGTCTGGATTTAATACAGTGTCTGCTGCACTCTTTCAGGTGCCCAGGTTTTTGCCTGCTGCAAACCTCCCAACATTTTGGACAGCCAAAGTGGGACACCCTTTCTTTGTGTGAAAGATCCATTTTATTCTTGCATATCTGTATGCTTGAATAGTATTAATTTATATGTTAGCACAAAAAATAAAAATTTTAGGATCCAAATGGTGCCACATGTATAGTAAATATTTGAGTCTAATATCCAGTAAGAAACCAGACAGGTAGTTTTTGGATAAGTTTAGTCATGCAAATCTATTTTTATCTAAAAAAGAGGAATATTTAAAGGGGTATTCCCATCTCACAAATGTAGTTTGTATGGTTAGATATAGCCATACCAATATTATTACTAATAGAATGTATTTATATAAAATGTACCGTTTAGAAGATTTGCCCATTTGTATATCCATTGTCCCACACACATCAGTCAGGCCGTTGCCCCTAGTTTACGACCACCGCGGCCATGTAGTAGTGGTGATCGGCTTGCCCCTTTTCAAACCTGCTCTGAGGTAACTGCTGTATTGTGAACACACATTGCATGATCATGCAGAGACAGATCTTAGGATTGTAGCATTTTTGTCTGCACTTCCAAAACACAGAGAAACGTCAAGATCAATTCATCTCTATGGAGCAGGATCCGTTTATAACGTCTGTGTTTTGGACGGATCCTGACCATTGTGTTTTGGACTGGTAGCGTCCAAAAAGCAGATGTGAAAGTACCCGAAGATGTGTCTCCGCATGCTCATGCCATGTGCGTTCACAATACAGCAGTTACCTCAGAGCGGGTCTGAACAGGAACAAGCTGACCACCACTACTACATGGCCACGGTGGCCGTAACTAGGGCCAACGGCCTGACTGATGTGTGTGGGACAATGGCTATACAAATGGGAAAATCTTCTAAACGGTACATTTTATATAACTACATTCTATTAGTAATAATATTGGTATGGCTATATCTAACTATACAAACTACATTTGTGAGATGGGAATACCCCTTTAAGGAGTGAAGAACAGAAGAGCTAAGTTAAAAAACAGACATTGTCGTTCCAAAAGAGGGTTACTTGGGAGGTGTGCTTCTATCCCTCCATGTACAGAGTATTTGTTGTACCTTCATGTGTTGTGCGTCCTTCCTTCATGCCTTATGCCTGCTGACCAACATGTACTGTGCCTGCTTTGTCTACAGGCATTATGCCTGCTGACCATCATGTACCGTGCCTGGTGTGCCAACATGTATTATGCCCACTGGCGTAACTATAGGGGTCGCAGTTGCAACCCCCTTGCCAGTGGTACAGTACTTTTCCCTTTTATAAGATGCATCTTATAAAGGGAATACTAGTGAACGCTTCCATAATGGAAGCGCTCACTAGTCTGCAGGAGGAGGGGAGAGAAGCGCTGTACTTACCCCTCCTCCTGTTCGCTCTTCTCAGGTCCCACGCTGCTGTGTCCTGGCTGCCTGCAGCGTCAGGACGTACAGAGCGCACTCTGACCTGACGCTGCAGGAGGTCAGGTGACTGCAGCGCGGGCCCTGAGAAGGGAAAACAGCCAGGACTGGGAGAGTGGTGTCAGGAGAGGTAAGTCACTATTTTACAGTCTGATCTGAGGTCTGATATGGAGGTCTAATGGGGTCTGGAGTTGTCTGACTGGGGGTCTGGAGTGGGCTGACTGGGGGTCTGGAGAGGTCTGACTGGGGGCTGGAGTGGCCTAATGTGGATCTGGAGGTCTGACTGGGGTTCTGGAGTGGTCTTATGGGGGGTCTGCAGTGGTATTATGGGGGGGTCTGGAGGTCTGACTGGGGGGTCTGGAGGTCTGACTGATGGGTCTGGAAGTCTGACTGAGGGGTCTGGAGAGGTCTGACTGGGGGTCTGGAGAGGTCTGACTGGGGGTCTGGAGAGGTCTAATGGGGGTTTGGAGGTCTGACTGGGGGTCAAGAGATCTAATGGGGTATGGAGGTCCGATTGGGGGTCTGGAGGTCTAATGGTGGTCTGATTGGAGGTCCGGAAGTCTAATGGGGCCTAATTGGGGGTCTGGAGGTCTTATTAAACTAGGTGCATCTAACTCCAGTGAGCATCTTAGTTACACTGTCATGGGTAACCTCAACCTTATTGTAATCTGCCCCATGGAGTTTTGTATTTTTTTTTTGTGCAGTGTGACTTTCAGTTAAAGGGGTTTTCCAAAATTTTAATACTGGTAACCTATCCTCTGGACAGGTCTTCAGTATCTGATTGGTGGGGGTCCAACACGGCAATCAGCTGTTTGAGAAGGCAGCAGCACTTGCAATAGCGCTGTGGTCTACCCCAGCTTTTCTTAGGCCGTGTGACGACACGTTCACTGCTCGCATGGCCTAGGCGTAGCTCAGCCCCAAGAGAGTGTGATAAGTGCATGCTTCTCTCCCTTGTTTTAGATGGGTGTTTCAGTACTCAAACCCCCCACCAATCACAACTTTTAATATGTCTCTATGGCATATCAAAAGTTTTGTAAAAAGATAGTGACCCTTTAAGTGCAAATCTAGAATCACAACCACAAAAGGAGGCAAAGTCATCCATTTATAGCCAGACTAAAGTCAGAATTGATAGATGAAATATAATGACTGCTGGGAAGGAATACTTATATATAAGTATACAGTGGTGTACATAGAGAAATGGCCCCATAGCAAGAAGAAGTAAGGGCCAACATATGAAACCAGGCCCCCACACAGGACAGAAGGATTTCCGCTTAAACCCTTTTGAATTACCCTTGGGCCATTTGTCCACTGCCTCATTTGCTAAAAGTTGTTCCTTTAGAGGGTAGAGTCTTGACCAAATTTTCACCTCCAGTAGAAGAGGAGATAATCCCAAATGGGCCCCCTCTTGCCCTGGGCCCCATAGCAGTCGCATGGTCTGCCACTATGGTAGTTAGGCCTATAAGTATATTCATCTATCTAATATATAAAGCTGAGTGTATGTGTGTGTGTGTATGTCCGCTAAAGGAATCCGCACCGCTGCAGCTACAATCACAACATTTGGCACACATGTACATAGGGTGTCCGGGAAGGTTTTAGAACAGTTTTCAGCTCTCCAGGACGTACCATTCCTGAGATATTCCCAAAAAATGCATTAGCCAATAGTAGCCTGGTCACATGACCCTTATCAGCCAATAGAAGCTCACAGACACACACCAGGTTTCTATGACAACCTAGCCAGTTCACTGGAGTAGGTCTGCAGGCAGAGCACTGTGGATGAAAATGGTAAAGGGGTATTCCGGTTACCATAACTATAACTTATGTTTTAGACTAACTCATCATCAATCATTACCTTATATAATGTAAATTTCACATATTTACCATTCAGTAGTAATAAAAGATGTATTCTTCCACTGCTACCCACCTTCCTCCTAAATTACTATGGCATCGACCTGTAATTCAGGCCACCGTTAAAAGAAGGACTTAAAAGCCCCACCCCCAGGTCCCACTAAGTCACGCCCCTGACTCAGTCAGGCCACGCCCCTTCCATGCCGCATTTGACCGGGATTAAAAATATAGGTAAAAATCACCTTCTATCAGCTGCAGGGGTGGGGGGAGGGTGACTTTCTCCCTGCAGCTCATTGATCAGACTGTACAGTGCTGCTGCTGAGAGTGAGGTGTTCAAAAGGACATCCCTGTGTCCATCCAGGTCCTGTGCATGACAGAGGACAGGGAGTCTGAAAGCCAGACTGTAAAGCCTAAAACAAGAGCTCTGGCCACCCTAGGGCCAGGCTGATGTTAGGGTGGCCAGATGTCCGGCTTTAGGCTGGACAGTCCAGTTTTCTGGCTACCTGTTCTCCGTCCAACACAGTGACTGGACACCCTTTCAGTAGCTCAGACTCAGACAGCTTCTCCTCCGTGTCTTCACAGAGCCAGGGGGGGCGTGGCTTCATGTTTAGTGGTGTGTCTTCATGGGAACTGGGGGCGCTGTTTCACGTTTGGGGGAATGGCCAGTGAGGTCTGACTTTCTGGGGTGAAGACAGTGGCCACTCTAGCTGCTGTGGAGGTCACATTTAAAGGGGCGGGCTGCTGTAGAGGTCACAGTTAAAGGGGCGGGCTGCTGTAGAGGTCACAGTTAAAGGGGCGGGCTGCTGTAGAAGTCACTGTTAAAGGGGCGGGCTGCTGTAGAGGTCACTGTTAAAGGGGTGGACCACTGTAGAGGTCACTGTTAAAGGGGCGGGCAGCTGTAGAGGTCACTGTTAAAGGGGCGGGCAGCTGTAGAGGTCTCTGTTAAAGGGGCAGGCAGCTGTAGAGGTCACTGTTAAAGGGGTGGGCTGCTGTAGAGGTCAGTGTTAAAGGGGCGGGCTGCTGTAGAGGTCACTGTTAAAGGGGCGGGCAGCTGTAGAGGTCACTGTTAAAGGGGCGGGCTGCTGTAGAGGTCACTGTTAAAGGGGCGGGCCGCTGTAGAGGTCACTGTTAAAGGGGCGGGCCGCTGTAGAGGTCACTGTTAAAGGGGCTGGCCGCCGTAGAGGTTACTGTTAAAGGGGCAGGCTGCTGTAGAGGTCACTGTTAAAGGGGCGAGCACTGTAGAGGTCACTCTCACAAACAGTAAATGAAATAAATTAAATATACCCGGGCGAAGCCGGGTCCTTCAGCTAGTAAGTATATATAGATGAAAGTGCACACATACAGTATGATGGCTGATCACCTGGAGTGATACACTGTAATGCCTGTGATAATGGCAGGTGAGATTGTGACACAAAGACTCAAACTCGTATGTATTTTAGCTTCGGCAGTTACTTTATTTCATTGTATTAGAATATTTAGAAGCTTCCTCATTTTTCATGTACACAAGTCAGAGATCATTGCTGTAGTTGTGAGATAGCAAAATGGAGGAATTTAATATTCTTCATTGAATGGGAATTTTGGATGATCCTTCCATCTGCAAAATTAAAAAGAATTGTGTTATAATTGTGGAAGTATGAGAATCAGTTCCATTGTCTTTATCAGATTGTTAAGATCAGAATGAAATTGCAGAAGTGGTTGGTGGCTGAATCCCAATTTGGGGGTCTACATTGTTGTCAGTCATTGACACCATCTTCTGTATAGATCTTCTGCACAAGCTATTGTCTCTGCTAGTGTCCCATGTCCTCACTCTCTTAACTCTTTAAGAGTTGATGTGAGGTCAGGACTTACTTTACATAAAAATAACTCCATTATTAGATTCCTGCATTAGATCAGCTGACTAATCAGTGCCTAATGTTCAATATGTCAGCCTCTCTTCTACTGATCTTGGGTGATGCGCTTTCCCCTTTCCTATGGCCCTCATCACAAGAGAAATTCCTGGGGAGGAAGCTCACACACTGATCAGCCTAAAAGAATTACTGTACTGTCACACAAATTACATTTAATAGAGAATGGTGTAACTAGCAAATTTCTAAATCATTTCAGTTAAAAAAAATCCACCTGAACAAAAATGTCATGGCCACTAGGTGTCTAACTTCCACCTAATTTAAAGTCCATTGCCTGTTGTCAGGCAAGATCTGTTCCTGGTAACAGACAGCAGAGAGGAAGTAGGGGGGTGTCAGCACTAGCTGAGATTGTGAGACTGATAAAAGAACTGCTTCTACACAGCTTTTGAAGATCACAGGAGCCTATTGCCTTTCTTTAAGCCTGATTTCCACATCATTATCTGTTATGTGAGTTCCAGAGCTGAACACAAGCATAGTGGGAAGTAAGGGAACTGTACAGTGCTGAAAGACTCCACAGAATTGCTTCTGAGTGAAATACATCTAGCTCTGCAGCTGAAACAGGGAATTACATGGCTGAGAAAGACTTTAGGGAAGCCCCAAAAAACTATTATTTCACAGTTATGATTGTAAAATTTGCAATTTTTTTTAACTCAGGTACACTTTAACATAAAAATGAATCCTTAATATTGTGTACATCCACCTTGTACTGCAAAAACAATTCTGACTAGTCTAGGCATGGGCTCCACAAGAACTCTGAAGATGCCCTGTGGTATCAAAGCTATGGACAAATTTATAACATTTTTATTGATTTAGATGCATTTTGAGATATAAGAAATTGCAATAGGTTTTAACTTAAAATGTTGCTTTGTTTGGCTTGTGCAGAAATGTATATCTCACAGTACATAGCAGCTGCAGAATGCTATTTAGTAATAAATCTGTACAAATCCTGAAAGATTGATTTAAGAGCTGATTTATGATTTATGTTCAAAATTGAAGTCCCAATTGGTGATTTTTTTTTCCAATATTTTTAGAAACTCTTCTACAATGTGTTTTCCTTACTTTGGCACAACATAACGTCTATTTTGGTTCAGTCCGTTCAGAGTTTTCATTTCCTCTTCACTCAATTCAAATCCAAAAACCTGAAATTGCAAAAAACAATGATTAGAGGTCACTTTTTGAATTTATGAATGGCCATTTACACTTTAAGTTTTTTAAACCAACCACCAGTGATCCCCTCATGGGGACTCGTGGAATTGTTGCAAATAAAATGATAAATGATGCTTTCGTCCCATATTTGTTGAAGGGGAATGAGGATGGTAGAAATATAGCACTTTTAATATTTATCTGGTATTTACATAGTCTTGCTTCCACCGCATTGCCCAGAGCCTAATGAAAAAGCATAGTTTTCAACCAGTTGTTTTATTGCTCCAGTGTATCTTTCCTTTTCTCCAGTGTATGCTTCCTCTGGATCAACTTGCAGGATAACAGGCTGAACTGTATGAACAGATGTCTTTTTTCAGCCTCGCAAACTATGTTACTATGTTTCTAAAAAAAGGCAACTTTTCAAATAGCCCATTGTTTTGTGTATATAGCCCCCCATACAGATGTGTAACTCCACGGTAACAGACAGAAAAACAATCTTAATCTAATCCTCTAGTAATGTGTAATTGTCTTCACTTTTTTCTCCCTTCTACAATCTGTAGGTTATCAAAGAAGAAGGAGTTGCAAAGTTGTCTATTTTTTTGCACTGGAGAAAACACAAATGTCTGCAAAAAGTATAAACCTTTTAGCATTTTTATTTTAGGAGGAAACTGGAGAAAATGTTGGCATACACAGTGGTATCTGTATGAAGTATGGATACATTTCAAGCCTATCAGCCAATACAAGAGTCCAGGAAAATGAACCACTGAGTCAACACTCACCAAAAGGATTATTAGAGATGAGCGAATCATCAAAAATTCGCTTTGGCGAATAATCGACGAATTTATGAGTTAAATGGAACCTGTCATCACCGAAACACCCCCTGAACTAGAGTAAGAGATGTATACTGTAAGTGATGCTGAATCCGAATATGTAAGTTTTATCTTCATACTCACTTCCATTCCGACGCTGTGCTCCCACAAACTTGCAGTAAAATGCACTCACTGGACTCTTCTTTGAGTCCTCTCCATTAAGTGAGTGAGCACTGGAGTGCACTGAGAAGGGGGGAAAAAGGAAAATAGGCACGCTTAGGCGCAGCTAGGAATTTTCTGCAGAATGGGGGTGGGGAGTCCTGAAAAGCCATGTCCATCTGGGTGAGAGTCAAACAGGGGGCACTAAAAACAACATAAACTGAAAACAAGTGCCAACTAGCTCCCACCCATTAAGTGCAGTTATGGCTCCCATAGGTCCTCCAGAGGTGTCCTTTAAATCAGCCAGTAGAAGGGTTACTCAGATGAGGGACCCGAAGTCCTCCTCGCTGGAACTGCTACTGAATGACATCAGAGGACGCTCCTGCCTCCTGTAGGCCAAGCTGGCTGCCGTGGTTGAGCTCCACTGCCCTCTTGTGCCAGAAGTCGGACTTGTCCAGGTCCGGGTGGTGATCACACTCGTGAGCGCTGCAGCCACTTGCGCCTTCACTTTTCCGGATACTCCTGCCAGGACAGCAGGGGTAAGGACTTTTGGCTGCAGTGGTTCAGGCAAGGTTGCACCCAGGGAAGAACTCCCAGCTTCCCTGGCTGCTGCTGACTTCATTTTCCAGGGTAGTTGGTACTGAATCACCTTGGACTGGAAAGTAAATGATGATGTCGTCAGCTGACCCAGCTGAATGGACTGTAATGGTGGCAAACAAGGGATCAGAGGCTCCGGCTGTGGCTTCTCCCTAAAACAGAGGGTGCCATCTCCGTTTCTCTGATGCAGGTACCAGGGGCTTAGATAATAAGGTAACCCCGGTAGCAAAGGGGCCTTTCAGGGATGCCATGGGGGTATATTCCATCTGATCCCCCACGTATAGGCTGTGACAGGGTTGGGGCAGGTACGTCCGTGTCACTGACCTGCGGCCCACAAAGTACTCCTTGCCGTCCTCGTCATCCACAAGGAAGCCACAGCCTTGCTCCACTGAAAACCATAGGACGGTTCCCTTACGCCGCTCCAGTGTAGGGTCTCCCGGCCTCGCATGGTCCAGTACTTGGATGACTCAGTCCTCCACCGCATTCTTGTAGTCCCATAGGGTCTGGGCATGGGCCATCACTGATGCAGGTGTTGTTGTTGCTGTTCTCCTCCTGGGCGGCGGAGTGGACGCTCCAGCCGCCTCCCCCGCACCAGCAGGCATCATGAGCATCGAGTCAAGACCCGGTGGAATTCTCTTTGCCAATTGTGACACTCTGATGTCCTCTGAACTGGACGGTGGTTCAGGTAACTCGCTACCAAACACCATGTCTCCCCACTTTGGTCGCAGTTGCTTCACCATGCTCTGGTATCTTGTTCAACGCTGGCTTGAACTGGAGGGGAGGGCGGAGCGGATTAATGAGGGAGGCGTCTTCACTCCCTAGACTTCACTTTCCAGCTCTTGAGGGGGCGTATTGTCATTTTCCCGCTTCTGGGGGCCGGGGGGGCAAGAAGAATGCGTATGTAGCGTATGTAGTGTACGTAGCGTACGTAGCGACAGCATTCAAAATTTTAAGAACATTTACTAATGATACGAAGCGAATCTGAATAAATCCAGATTTGCTTCGGAATAGGAAAAATGGAGGATTCGATACGAATCTACAAAGCCGCAAATAGATTCGCTCATCTCTACGGTTTATGTATTACTACTAGTGGATCAATGGTTAATATTTTATACTTTGTTATATGTCTTAAATTTATTTCTAGATTGACAGGAGTATGCCTGAATTTTATCAGCCAAGGGTTGCAATGTTCTGCGCTCTCTGTATTTACTTTCTTAATAAAGCTCTAATACGTATTTTAATATGTCCTGGACATGTATTGCCATGGCTGAGCAGGTATGGGAGGTAAAACCTGCCAAAATTAAAATGAAATTGAAAAACCTAAAATAACGTTTTAACATTTTAGTTTCATCTAGTGTCTACAAAATGTATGCCAAAATTAAAAAGAAAATTCAATTCCTCCATTTCAATTTTCTTTTCCAACTCCAGTGTGGGTAATAAGCGTCAAAAATAAATGCAAAAATAGTGTAAATAGCCTTTTTCATTTTAAATTTCCACTTTGTCAATTAATTCTCTTGTTTATATAGTGGATTTTTCATGTCAAAGTCATAAATCAAATTTCAATTCATCTCTTGCAGGCATTTTCCCTACCAAAAGTCAAATGAAAAAGAAAGCCCATTTGAATTTTCATTTTAATGTTGTACTAACATTCAGATTCATTTAAATGAGCAGTAATGGAAGTGGCGCAGCATGCAGAATGCTGTTATTTAAAGGGGTATTCCAGTAAAGTAACATAATTTTTGAAAAACTGCATTAAGGCTGCAGGCTGTGACCCAACCAGAACCCATACCTATACATATAACCAGAGCTTCATTTTACGTTACAATCCATTTGTCCAGTGTCGGACTGGCCCACCAGAGGACCGGAGGATCCTCCGGTAGGCCCCAAGCCAGGAACCTATAGTCAGGGAACTTATAGTCTACGTCCATAGGACGTAGAGACAGTTGCCTGTTGCAGGAAGGAGCAGACAGCCAAAATCGGCTGTCTGCTTCTTCCATCCTCCCTCCTGTCCCCCCTGCAGCTCTCCGTACCTCCCAGGCATGCCTCAGGTCTCGGCGGGGGGCGGGGCCGGCCGGCAGCATAGGCCCCGCCCCCTTCAGACATGAGAAGAAGATCTCCTGCTCTGATGATGCTGGCCCTGCTGCTATGAAAAAGGTAAGTATATTTTTTTTTTTAACTTTCTGTACACTGTGTTTATTATCCCTTGATTGTGATATCACTGTGTTTATTATTCCTGGACTGTGACATCACTGTTTATTATCCCTGTACTGTGACATCACTGTGTTTATTATCCCTGGACTGTGACATCACTGTGTTTATTATCCCTGGACTGTGACATCACTGTGTTTATTATCCCTGGACTGTGACATCACTGTGTTTATTATCCCTGGACTGTGACATCACTGTGTTTATTATTCCTAGACTGTGACATCACTGTTTATTATCTCTGTACTGTGACATCACTGTGTTTATTATCCCTAGACTGTGACAGCACTGTGTTTATTATCCCTGTATGGTGACATCACTGTGTTTATTATCCCTGGACTTTGACATCACTGTGTTTATTATCCCTGTAATGTGACATCACTGTGTTTATTATCCCTGGACCAGGGGCGGGCTGGGCCGGGGGGCAGGAGGGCAGATGCCCCCCGGGCCGGTGTATGTCAGGGCCGCCGCGGCTCCTGAACTCAATTGTATCTGCATTCACTAGATGCAGATACAATTGTGCCAGTAACAGCCAGCGCAGGCGGAGCAGGGAACCTCTGGTTCCCTGCTCCGCTACTCCCGGTGGCCGGCGCACTGATGTGACGTCATCGCGCCGCCTGCGACGTTCCTCAGGAGCAGACCCGCCAGAAGAGGCCGGGTCTGCATCATGGGACCGCGCCTGGACAGGTGAGTATTAACTGCCCTCTCCCTACATGCACCCCTTAACCTAATACTGCCCCCTGCCTCCCTATACTGACCCCCCATACTGGCCCTGCCTTACCCTAACCTTAATACTGGCCCCTGCCCACCTAGTACTGACCACCCTGCCTTACCCCTGACCCTAATACTGGCCCCTGCCTGACCCCTAATACTGACCCTGCCTGACCCCTAACCCTAGTACTGGCCCCTCCCTGACCCCTAATACTGACCCTGCCTGACCCCTAACCCTAGTACTGGCCCCTGCCTGACCCCTAATACTGACCCTGCCTGACCCCTAACCCTAGTACTGGCCCCTGACCTCTAATACTGACCTGCATTAACTTATAACCCTAATATAGGCCCCTGACCCCTAATACTGGCCTGCATTAACTTATAACCCTAATATAGGCCCCTGACCCCTAATACTGGCCTGCATTAACTTATAACCCTAATATAGGCCCCTGACCCCTAATACTGGCCCTGCCTGACTCCTAATCCTAGTACTGGCCCCTGACCTCTAGTACTGGCCGCTGACCACTTATTTTGGCCCCTGACCCCTACCCTAGTACTGACCTCTAACCTTGGACCCCTAACCCTGATACTAGCCCCTTACCCCCTAGTACTGACCCCTAATACTGGCCCTGTCCCACCCCTAAGGCTACTTTCACACTTGCGTCAGCAGGATCCGTTTGTGAGATCCGTCCAGGCTCTCATAAACGGATCCGTCCTGATAATACAACCGTCTGCATCCCGTTCTGAACGGATCCGTTTGTATTATCTTTTACATAGCAGAGACGGATCCGTTCAGAACTCCATTGAAAGTCAGTGGGGGACGGATCCGTTTACTATTGTGCATGAGTAAACGGATCCGTTCCCATTGACTTACATTGTAGTAATGACGGATCTGTTTCCACTCTGCTCAGTCAAGCGGACACCAAAACGCTGTCAGAGCGGAATGGAGACGGAACGGAGGCAAACTGATGCATTTTGAACGGATCCTTATCCATTCAGAATGCATTAAGGAAAAACTGATCAGTTCAGGGCCGTTTGTGAGAGCCTGTGACGGATCTCACAAACGGATCCTGCTGACGCAAGTGTGAAAGTAGCCTAACCCTAGTACTGGCCCCTGACCCCTACCCTAGTACTGACCTCTAACCCTGGACCCCTAACCCTAATCCTGTCCCTAACCCTAATATTGACTGCTAATACTGACCCCTAATACTTTCCCTAACTCTAATACTACGCCATACAGACCCCAAACCCTACTACTGACCATTAACCCTGAGGCTACATTCACATGACCATATGTGTTTTGAGGTCCACACATTGCGGATCCACAAAACACGGATACTGGCCGTGTGCATTCCACATTTTGTGGAACACACATGCCCCAGCCCTATAATAGAAATGCCTGTTCTTGTCTGCGATTGCGGTCAAGGATAGGACATACTCTATCTTTTTTGCAGGGCTTGCGGAACGGAACTTAGGATTTGCGGCCCCTTTTAAGTGAATGGAAATACGGTTGTTTGAATGTACCCTAACGCTGCCTCTAACCCAAGTACTGGCCCCTAACTGATACTGACCCTAATTCTAATACTGGCCCTAAGGGTGCATTCAGACAACCGTATTCAGACGACCGTATTTCTAAGTCTGAATCCGTTCCACAATTTTTGCCGAACGGGTGCGGACCCATTCATTTCAATGGGGCCGCAAAAGATGCGGACACCACACCATGTACTCTCCGCATACGTAGTTCCGTTCCCCCAAAAAAAATATAGTGCATATGCCCTATTCTTGTCCACAAGAATAGGCATTTCTATATAGGGCTGGCACTGTGCGTTCCGCAAAATGTGGAACGCACAAGGCCAGTATATGTGTTTTGCGGTTCCACAATTTGGGGACTGCAAAACACTTTTGGTCGTCTGAATGTAGCTTTATGCTAATACTACGCCTATCCCTAATACTGACCCCTAACCCCAATACTGACCCCTAACCCCAATACTGGCCCTTAACTCTAACACAGTGACCATAATATATGACTGTCCACATATATCTGTACACACTGCATCTTTTATACCTCACACCTGACATATACACACAGAGTACTGATACGTCAGGTACAATGTATAATAGATGCAGTGGGTAAACGTATATAGTATATACAGCAGTGTACTGATATGTGAGGTATAATAGATGTAGTGTGTACAGGTATATAGTATACAATGCAGTGTACTGATATGTGAGATACAAGGTGTAACTTATACTGTACATCACACCTCACATATCAGTACACTCAGGAGTGTAGCTAACAGCTCATGGGCCCTGGTGCAAGAGTTCATCTTGGGCCCCCCTTTCCTCAGTGCTTTGTGTGTCTTCTTATGCGGCACAAGGGTGTTTGGGCCCCCTCAGGCTCCTGGGCCCGGTAGCGACTGCTACCTCTGCACCCCCTATAGCTACGCCCCTGAGTACACTGCTGTATATACTATATATCTGTACACACTGCATCTATTATACCTCATACCTCACATATCAGTACACTGCTGTATATACTATATATCTGTACACACTGCATCTATTATACCTCATACCTCACATATCAGTACACTGCTGTATATACTATATATCTGTACACACTGCATCTATTATACCTCACATATCAGTACACTGCTGTATATACTATATATCTGTACACACTGCATCTAATATACGTCATACTTCACATATCAGTACACTGCTGATATATGCTATATATCTGTATATACTGCATGTATTAAAAGTATAATAGAT